>MIQA02003429.1:0-10349 GCA_001887855.2 Sclerospora graminicola | reverse complement strand
TACAGCGTACAGGATCGGACGGCGACGGCGGATCCAGAGCCGAAGGAGGAAGACGCGGATGGGCGGATCAAAAAGGAATGTCGATCTGGCAGCCCGGCCGCCCCCCAAGTCGCCCCTCAAGCCGCCTCCCAGGAGAGCCTTCAAGTGCCGGATCACCTGCATAACATGTTTTTGGCGATAATGAAACGATATTTGGAAGAGCAACGTCAGCTAAGTGCCAGCCGCGGCAGTCCGAAGTCACCAGACCAGCCGGTCGTCGTGGAAGTCAGGCGTCCGAGCCAGTCCAGTACTATGCAAAGGAGCCGAGTGACGAAGACATGGAGACGGTGCAGTCCAAGCAGAATGAGCCCCATGCCGCCCCGCTGAGCCGTCAGATAGGTCGCCGGACCGGGCGTCGGCCAACGAATAGGAAGCTGTCTCTTAGCGACGTGGATATGGAATCCGTCATGTCGGTTAAGTATCACTACGATCCGGATGATCTGGACCTGGGGATGGCTTGCCGAGCCCACATGGCCTCGGCCCAAGCGTTTGATTCGGATTCGGGAGCGATTACGAGGGTGCGAATGTCCCACGTTCGAGCTAAAAGACTTCACCGGACGTGACACGGACGAAGACCAAGCCCGAGGATGGCTGAGCAAGACGAAGTCGGCATTTCTCAGAGACCGGACGTCGGACTATGAGAAGTGCCTGATCTTTGGAGATTTGATGAAAGGTCCAGCGAAAAACTGGATCCAACAGCTCAGCCGTGAAATCCAAGGTAACTGGAAGGGATTGGCCGATGCGTACGAAGAACAATACTGTGGATCTGGAACGTCGGCGGCGCGTCAATATTTTCACACCAAGAAGCGGGCGGATGATACCCCCCTGGAGTATCTCCATCGTTTAAATGTCGCTGGCATGAGGGCGAATATCCCGGTTAAAGAAGGTGCCAGCTGGTCGAAAGCCGCTCGTGAACATGTCGAACATTTTATCGGCACGTTGGACGATCGGGAGCTGGCGAACCAGCTGGCGTTACTGCGATTGAAGAACACCACGGAGCTGAAATCGACGCTGCGCACATACCTAAGAGCGAAGACGCGAGGGCCCTAGGCGACCGTTGGAACCGGCCGTTTCAAGTCTCGTTTTAACGCGGATCAAGAAAGTTGGCCGCTATCTACCAGGACGGCCCGAGCCCTCCGCATGGTCGCCCGAGAGTCAGACGCGACCAGCTCGGAAGAGGAGTATCAGCGATCTGGGGGCGAGTCCGAGGAGGAGCATTACCGGTACCTTTTCTCGACAGAAGCCAGTCAGCCATCCAGGCTGCCAGCGTGGTCCAGCCAGCCGAAGGGTTTTCCGGCTCGAACTGACCAGGATTACCCCAAACAGAAATGTACCCACTATGGGTCCATCAAGCATGACGACCGGAGCTGTTGGAAGCGGCTGACCTGCAAGAAGTGCGAGAGGAAAGGACATCCGGCGGAACACTGCCTGTTTACGTGTAAGACTTGCGGGGAGGTGCACGAGGCGGGACTGTGCCCAATTGAAGAATTCTACAGCCAGATGAAGAAGTGGTACGTCCCGACCAAGCATGCTGGAATGCTGCCGCCCGGAGTGGAAAAGATGTTAAACTAGATCGCTCGCCAGGTTGGAATCTGGTTCGAGCCGAGCGGTCTAGTGTTAGTATCTATGCATATGTCGGTAAGGAGGATAATCAAGAAGCAAAGCAAAGCGTAACCGACAATACATGTAAGTTTGACGATTACGTCATCCGGGTCCCGGGCAGCACGGCTGACCCCTTCCTGGTGAGCAGTATACGGACGGACGAATATTCTCGGTCTGAAGTGCGTATGGAATTGAATCTGTTACCCGGCGAGTCGCGAGGTTATTGGAAATACCATTCACCGGATAAGTGGTTAGAGCAAGCCAAGGCGGATGGTAAAATTAATCACCAGAAAGCTACCATGCTGTTCGACTCTGGCGAAGAAGTGTCTATCGTTGACACCACCTTTGCTCGTAAGGTGGGGTGTGAAATAGAGACGAGACGAAGCGACAGGAATATATCGGCATTGGAGAAAGTTCATACATGACCCAAGGAAGAACAAGAGTTAAAATTACGTTGGCTGGGTCTTTGGTGTATTACTTTACCGCCTGGGTAGGTAAGCTAGCCGGGCAGGATGTAATTCTGGGAATGAACTTTATGGTCCCGGCCGGCATACGGCTGGATTTATCGCATGGGACATTGACGTTGCCGGACGAGGTGCAGATTCAGCTGACAGGCGGGCGGCCCTTATATGGTGCCCACGTCCAGTTCCTTAAGTTAGGTTAGTTTGTAACGGTGCCAGTGGAAAAGCGGTGGGAGTAATGGTACGACCACACGACAGGCGGAGTAAGTTATGGCTGACAAGGGGCGAGTGCTGGGTACCCTCGTTTGTTAAAGGGGTGGTCATCTCAACTCTTATAAGCGTGACCAACATCTCAGAAAGGCCCCTCACCTTGCATGAAGACGTGATCATTGGAATGTGGCTGGCCGAGGACAAGGTGCCCCGCCGGCCGGGCTATGTCACTATCGGCTCAAGACGCTATATCGAGTGGCAAAACCTGGCCTTTCAGGCAACCACCGATTTGGTCAGCGAAGAGGAAGAATTGGAGGAGGACCAGACGCCGATGGTGGCTAAACCCGAGTACCGGACCCCCTCTAAGTTATTGACGCGGAGCCGGCCGTCGCCGGATCCGGCTGAACGTATTGGCCGAGATTATGCCGCGATCGCTAAACTGGTTTTGCCTACCCAGAGGAAGACGGACGAACGGCGGAATCGGGAGAAAGGACGAAGCAGAGATACATATGCGGTCAACCCCGATGGCGGATGGTTTGATGACCGAGGTGAAGGTGGATCGACCCAGCCGGCCGATCAAAATTCGGAAATAGCCGAAGCCGGATCGACCCAGCCGGCCGATCAGGATCCCGAATTAGTCGAAGCTGACCAAGTCTGCATTCATGAAGGGGGTGAGCTATATGTTGAAGGCATGGAGGATCAGATGGCGGTGCTACCTGAGGTAACCCCCTGCCCCCCGGCGGTTACAATTGACGATCTGCAAGTGGGGGACCCGGATGTGAACACCCCGGAAGAGATCAGCAGGCTGAAGGGTATCATATGGAAAAGAAAGCATCTGCTGATCGGGCCAGGAAACGCACTTCCTCCGGCCGCCCATGGGGCGGTATGCGACATTGATGTGGGAGGCGCCAAGCCGGTCGCACAAAGATGCCGAAGAGTCGCCCCCCAGTATCGGGAAAAGCTGTCAGAGCTTATCAAGGGATTGCTGGCCACCAAGATAATTCAGCCGTCCACCTCGCCATGGGCTTCGCCCATTGTAATTATTATCAAGAAGAATGGGGTGGATATAAGGCTGTGTATTGACTACCGGCTGGTGAACCGGCTGACTAAGCTGATGGTTTACCCGATGCCGTTGATAAACGACCTGTTGGAGGACCTGGATAAAGTGCTGCGATATTGCTCATTGGACATGGCCAATGGATTCTGGGTGGTCTCTATGACTGATCGCGCACGGGAGATCTCTGCGTTTGTGACGCCCTTCGGATTGTTCGAGTGGAACCGGATACCGTTCGTCCTGAAGAATGCTCCGCAGATTTATCAACGGCTGATAGATAACGCGCTGTGTGGACACTTCAAGATCAAGGCGGATCAAGATCCGGCTCTGGTCGGAGACGTGTTCACCGAAGGTGACCCGGACCCCGACCCAAAACCTTCAGTTTTAGGGCGGCGGTCTTACATTGATGACATTCTCGTTACGGCAACTACCTGGGATTTACTGTGTGACAAAGTGGAAAAGTTGATGATTACGTGTGAAAAGTGGAATCTTTCGATTAGTGTGGTTAAGAGTTTCTGGGGAAAGACTAAGGTGACCTATTTGGGCCATCAGGTTTCGATCGCCAGATTGGAAGCTAATCCGAAGGATTTGGAGTCCTTGAGTAATCTACCTTTCCCGCGGTCCCTAAAGGCTATGCAATCCTTTTTGGGCAGCCTGAATTACTACAGTCGGTTCATTGAGGATTTCGCGGTCTATGCGGCGGTTTTGTATGAATTACGGGAGGTGGATTACCATAAGCTGAGAGAGCAGGATAGGCAAGCGGAAACGCGAGCCGGGCCGGCAATATCAGCCAATGGGATGCCGCCCTTGTCAACTATTTCGGCCAATGAGAAGGAGCCCTTCTCTGCCCCCATAGGCGGCTAGCCGCCGGATTCCTGCGCGGCCGGCCCGGACGACCACATGACCCGAGTTATGGTAGCCTTTGGCATGTTGAAGGCGAAGATGGCGACTACACCGGTCCTGAAAAATTTCGATGTTAATAAGGTTCCTGTGGTCATCATCTACGCTAACAAATGGGCCATCTCAGCTGCCCTTGTTCAAGATCATGACGAAGTGTACTGTCCAGTGACATTCACCAGCCGGACCCTGAAGGCTAACGAAGTTAACTATGGGCTAGTGGATAAAGAAGCTTTGGCCTTATTGCGGATCTTGGATGTGTGCTATACTATGCTGGTGCCGCGGCCTATCAAGGTACTATCCAGACGGTCGATTCTTTCATGGCTCCTGACTGCGAATGGAATTGACGGCCGGCTGGGGAGATGGGCGGCTCTGCTGTCTCAGTGCTCCCTCGAAGTAATTAAATGTGCTAAGGGAGAAGAGGAGATACTGGGCACACTGGCGGCCAGCATTATCCCAAGGGCAGAAGTGGAGGAAGCACTGATAGCTATAGCGCCTCGGAAGCAGCCTCGCCAACAGTGGGAACCACGGAGGAACTAATGGTTTTGAGTTTTGACGGGTCGGCGAGTGTAAAGAAGGGAGTCGGGCCTAATAGTGCTATTGTGTGGAAGTTGCCCCGAAGGAAAGTGGTTACGGCCGCCTCGGAATTTCACGCGGTATAACTGTGACGAAGCGGAGTAGAGGTCTTTTACTTTTGCCTAGATCTAGCTGGCGGGCCGGACGCAGGGCGGGGATCAATCATATGTTGGTGTGATTCCAATCTAGTGATCCGGCAAATACAGGAGAGATAGATTGCAAGGCACCCCGGCTGAGACTGTTGAACGCATCGGGTTATGTCCGCCCTGCGGAAATGGCCGGAACATGAACTGTTACATGTCAAACGAGAGTGGAATAACAGCATAGACCATCTGGCCACCTTGACCATGCGAGATCAGGTCGGCCTCACCGTTTCGGATCCAGGATTGTTGGACGGATTGGCAGAAATGAACAAGCTACCGGAGATAATCAAACCGGCCGCTAGGTACGAGGACCATCCGCCCGGACCTGTCCCGAAGAAGAGGGGTATGGTGACCGGGACTGGGAACAAGGCATTCAGATCCGACCGGATCAAGGGATGCCCTGTGGCGATAATTGGTCCCTCTAGGTGGGTCCGCAGGCCTGGTGGGTGCGGCTACTCAGGGTTAGTAGTCGAAGTGAAAGATTTGAGTGGAGATAAAAGTAGCACGGACGGGTATATTGAAAAGGAAATGAAGGAAAAGAAAGAATCAAAAGAAGCCCGATTACCCATCCCTATGTACGATTATACTTGCCACTGAGCCGAGCCACTCGAAGTCCAGGATGGTCGGAGGGTCGTTTGCGGTACTGATTGCGCCAAGGATCTTGCCGGTCGATGGCCTCCAGACATTCGGTAAGAGAGGTAGTCTGATCCCGCGCGCCGAGGCCTGGATATCACGTTCCGCCCTCCGCTGAATCTCCGCATCTTCGGTTCGGTAGATGGAGTATAAACGGGGAGAGAAACAGGTCCAAGTCGCAATTACCATCCCGGATACCTTCCATGACAAACGCACATAAACGGACCCACGCCTCGGAAGCTCGCCCTCGACGATTCTTCCGGGCAGCGGAATACGTTCGGAGAGATTCGTCCGCACGCTTATCCTCTGCAGAAATGTACAGAAAGTGGGTGGACTCTCAGATAGGCCAGGCATGAGCCACAGCGAAGTCCTGGAACCTCGTCCTGAATTCCGTAAACCATGGGCTGGACGGAAGTCCCATATCTGGCATCTCAGTTGCCAAGATCTTCCAAGGCTCGGTCTTCATGAGCGCGTCGATGGCGCCCGACCCCTCAGGTCGGGCGCCAAGCCCCTAATGGAGGCATCTTGCGTGATCGAGAGAATATCCAGGGAGGCGGACGGGACAGAGAGTGAGCGAGCTGAGAACTGGAGATATCAGCGAGACTCAAATTTCTCAGCCGCTCGACCGGCCAAGGTAGGATGGCGGACCGATCCGCCCCACTGGGGAAGCGCCCGTTCGGTAGCCACAAAAGCAGAAGTTTCGGAAAAGGGGGCGCAGGGGGTAGAGTGCTCCGCCGGATCTTGGGTTTAGTCGCCGGCCGGCTGGGTCGACGCTTGGGACGTGGCCCGGCCGGAGCTGACCGCCGGGTTTTGGCCGAAGTTTTGGAGGGAGGTGCTCCTGGATTGCTCAGGTCGGGAGGAGTCAACCACTGATCAGGGATGTCCTCTTCGTTGTCCTCCACCTTCTCCTCTGCTACTCCGTTGGAACTCGGGGTACGGGCGACCTGAGAGGCCAGGGGATCGACAGTGCCGGGAGGCAAGGAGAAATCAGTCGGCGCATGCCCTCCGGAGCCAAAACCTGCTGGCGGCGGAGTTTGCAAATCGATAATCTGTTCGGGGTCCAGGTGATTCATCGTTTGGCTACCAGAATTTGAGAGGCGACGGCGGGTGTCCGCGCGAGAGCGGGATAACGCGGCGCACATCCGTTGGTCGTCGTAATCCTCGTCTTCTTCGTCATCATCATATATGTACGGAGGGGAGGGCGGCCCTGAATCCGATGAAGAATCAGACGGAGGGCTGATCCAAGTGCCGGATGGCGAAGCAACTGCCCAGTCGGATTCCGAGTCGTCTCCGGAGATAGATGACGAACCAGAGGTGAGACCGGTTCTCCCTGGAGAAAGGGGAGGAGATGCAGCAGCTGACCTCCTTGCGAACAAGCTGTCATCGCTATCCGACTCAAGTTCTTTTCCGCTGTCCGAATGCCCCGGATGATATTGGCGCGAAGGAGAGGATACGCTCTTTTTTATCCGTTTGGGCGGATCAGAACCGTCCAAGGAAGGGTCGGAACTGGCCGGAATCTTTCCGTTCCTCGATCCCGCCGAAGCGGACGAGGGGCCTGAACCGGTAAGGGGCGGAATCGGGCCGGCGGGAAGCTCCCCAGGTCCTGATGGCGCTGAAGCAGATAACTGGGATGATTGCGGTGGGGAGGTTTTCCACTGATCCACCATCCCCAAAATAACCAAGAGGGCCTCTCGTGCACTCAAAGGAGCTCGTTGGAGAGGAGCGGTCTGGCGTCGAGTCGTCTCGAGCTGGTCTTGTAATTCACACAACAGGGACCTAAAACGATCCTCCTTGTCCAGCAGGGCGGCGCAAACACGGCCAGCCCGAGCCAGCTCAGCATGGGTGTCAAAATGACTTCGCCGGACCCGGTAGAGCTCAGACCGCACCTCCCGTTGCCGGGAGGAGGATTCCTGCAACTGCTGCTCCAGAGAAGAAATGTGGCGGAGAGCTTGAATGTGGGACTCGCGCAGGTGGTTTCGGTTGTCCCGCACTTTATCTAATTCTTGGGAAACCTGGCGGAGTCGGACACGAAGGTGTGAAATCTCTTGGGACATGTCTGAAATCTCGGCAGACTGTTGTTTCAGCTGTTCCAGCTGTTGGACTGCGGAGTTATAAGGACGTGGAAACTGTAAGCGACTGGGTTACAACACAAGAGGAGAAGAGGCACTTACGTTGAAGTTTTGATCGGTGAACCAACTCCTGGTTGGCAGCCCGGAGGGGTTGAACGACGTCTGCCAGCATGCGGAGACGGTTTCTCTCTTCCGTCAGACTGGCGACTTGTCCGTCGAGATCGGTCACCCGTTTCTGAAGATCACTCGGTCCCGGGGAAGATCTCCGAACGGCAGTTTGATCGGCCCGGCGGTTGGCGGAGGCGAGTTGTTGGACCAAGTCAGCTTGGATGTGCTCCAAGCTATCCACTTGGGTGGTTAACGCCTCTAGCCTTTTTTCCATCCCCGCCGCTTCGGAGATGGGCGGATGGCGCGGCGGCCCGTTGCAGGGCGTCCGTAAGCTGGCCCACAATTGCCCTGAGGCGGGTTATTTCGCCCTCCGCTTCTTGACGACTGCGTTTCAGCTCAGTGATTCGGGGGTTCATGCGGTCCAGCATCGCACCAAAGGTCTTGCATCTCCGCGACAGATCTTCAGATTCAGCCTGACGGGACCGGAGCTCCGCCTGAAGGGAAGAGACGGCGGCTTTCAATCTGTCCCGGTCATCGTAAACCTGACGGTGAACGCGGAGCGCCGTTTCCGCGTCAGCGGTCGACAGCACCAGATCGGAAGTACGGGACGACTTCGGCGGTTTTGCAACTTTCCCCCCCCGCTGGCGGGCGAGTCGTCATCCACGAGAACGAGACGGTATACGTCATCCTTGTCGATTTGCAAGACTGAACATATATCAAGATAAAGTCAGCATCTGTGGACGTGATTGCAAGCCGGTTGGGAGACTGACCGGGTTCACGAAAATCGCTATAAATTAGTGGGACGACGTACCAAGCGGGGCATGGGTAAGCAGGGTGAGATCGACTTTGTTCAGGTGAGGTCGTGCCTCAACCGTTGCGTGGCTGTGACGCGACTCAGGGGCGGCTGTGGTAAAGTAACTTATGAATTAATTGATGGGAAGGTGTGAAGTACTTTCCGGAGGGCGCATTGTGATTGGCAGAAATATGGACCAAAGGCATAGGTGCCGGATAGCCGTCGCCGAGCGCATCTACTAGCGGCCGGACGGCGCCAGGCCTGGAATCAGGCCGGACGAACGCGACTGAAGACGTGGATAGTTGGGCTAGCGGGCTAAGCGGACGGGACGACCGCGGATGGCGGACGGCCGAGGGGCGGATTGGTGGCGGATTGGTTGGAAGGTATGAGCGAAAGGAGCCTGAAGGAGGGTGAGTGTTCTAGTGGATGAAGGAGGCACCCGGGTCGGGCGTGGAGCTGCCAAGGAAGTGCTAGCGCCAGCGGCCAGTGAGCTCAGATGGATGGCCATCCGGCCGGGTTTGATGTACCATCTGGGGTTTGTGTACCGGTTGGGCGGGTACACAAAAATCGGAGTTAACCGGGCTACTTCGGGTAAGACACATGACTGTTCAGCCGGGCTATTTGGGGTAGGTTACACAAAAGGGAGTATTGGATATAGGATAAATCAGTATACGTTTCGCTTTCTTAGACACAAGTCGCTTTTATTGGTTCACAGCGAAGGGCTAACAAGGTCCCCTCTTGCTGCTATTGGTTTGCCCGGGGAAGGTTAAGGTAACCCACCGGAAGTCCCCTGACCGGGAGTCGCGGCGTTTCGTATACTCACCTCAAGTCGCCCGTGTTTTGAACACGGTATATTAAGTATTGGGAAGTGGTAACATTTTGGCCTTCTGTGGAAGATTGTGGAGTTATATTTGGATTCCCCTTTACATACACGTTTGGATTTACCCTTCATTATCATTGGTTTGGCTGGCCGATCGATTATTCTCAGTCCAGCCGTCGCAGTATACAAAGTTCAAGTATATTGCCAGTCGAGCTCCCCGGTGACGATTTCCGCCCAGGAGCTACCCCTAGTCCTAAACCTCATCTCCTTATTCGACGGACTTTACACTTTTCGCCCTAGGTCCACCAAGAGAGCGCAACCGCCAGTACTGACGGGTACACAAGGTGAGCTTTCAACATGGAACACCCGAGTCGTCACGATCAAGCGGATGGAAGTGACCGATCCAGCCGGCCGGATGCCGGATCGGATCATGACTCGGATGGACGGAGTACCCCCTCCGACAGTCAGTCGTCTGGCCCCCCGTGGGTGTTCGCGTCTCAGGAAGAATTTCTGAGAGCGACTACACCACAGAAGCTTAATCATGACATCTTATTATAGTCCAAGCGGTGAATTATAATTGGGCTGTTCGTGGGTGGATGGTTTTGAAGTCACTCGCAGGAGGAGAGCGACAACAGACTCACCAGGAATACCAGGTCGACGAGCTGCTAAAAAACGGTAGTTTTGAAGACACTCCAGGAGCACATCTCCTAGTAGTCAAGGGAACAACGCTTTTAGTAACTTATGGTTAGAACCGGCATCGAGCCTTAAGGCTGAAGAAAAAATCCGTTCGCTGAAACCAGGGGATGCATTACTCTTCCGTGGTGACGTTATTCTTTGTGGAATGAAGTATGAAGATGAGAACATCAGTCTCCATTGCTTTTTGTACAGTATTTTTGTCGAGTACAAGGACGGGTTGACGCAGCTTTGCACTTTGTGGAGTATAC
>MIQA02003424.1:0-10150 GCA_001887855.2 Sclerospora graminicola | reverse complement strand
TCGCACAATAATGGAAAAGGCACGAAGCATACTGCACTACAAGAGAATTCCTACTGAATGGTGGGCAGAAGCAGTTTGTACAGCTGTGTATCTCATCAACCGCTCTTCTAATACGTCAAATTTGGACGTCACGTCATACGAAGTAGGGTTTAAGCGAAAGCCGGAGATCGGACACTTACGTGTCTTTGGATCACATGGCTACGCTCATGTTGATGACGCCAAGCGATCAAAACTTGATCCTAAGAGTTTCAGGTGTTTGTTTCTTGGGTATGCAGAGAGCGCAAAAGGGTATCGTGTGTATGACTTGGAGAGCAACAAGGTCAAGGTGATACGCTCGGTTAAGCTTGACGAGCGTGAAGTGGACGGAATATACTCCACAGCTTCACCACAGCAAGTGACGATTACGCATGTAACGAAGGAATCTGGGGATGCAATTGAGATTAACAATCCTAATCAGCCTACACCGGAAGGGCCCATAGAAGGCGTTGAATCTGATGCCCCGGACGTAGAGATGAATGATGCCGAACCAGGGCGAGAAGTTAACATACCTCATCTTCCTTCGTCTTTCAGTCCATCAAGGACTGGCTTGGAGCTAGAACCATACAGCTCGCCTAAATTCAATGAAGACACAATAGTGTTTCAACCTAGACCAGATCGAATGAGACGACCGCGCGAGCCCATACTTTTTCTAGAGAATGGTTTGGGCAATGACGAAGAACAAAAAATGGAAGAAAGTGACGATCGGCCAACTTCAAAGCGTGCAAGGATTGACGAGGAAGGACTTATATCCGAAGCAGTACTGGCTTACGCTGCTAATGTTGGCGAGGCGGACGATGCCCCAACAACATATCAGCAAGCAATGAACAGCGATGATGCTCAAGAGTGGGTGAAGGCGATGAGCGCGGAACTCAAGGCTCACGAAGAGAATGGTTCATGGACGTTAGTACCAAAGAGAATGAATGTTCGTCCAATTGGATGCCGATGAGTGTTTGCGAAAAAGCGCAATGAGCACGGACAGGTGACACGCTACAAGGCCCGGCTTGTCGCAAAAGGATTTAAGCAGAAGTTTGGTATTGACTTCTTTGAGGCGTACTCGCCAGTGGCAAACATGAACTCCATAAGGGTTGTGCTGTCAGTCATTGTTGCAAAGGGATACGTGACCGAGCAGCTAGATGCGGATACAGCGTTCCTAAATAGTGACCTTAAGGAACAGGTGTACATGGAGGTACCGACCGGTATATCCAACTCTAAAAATTTAATGTGCAAGCTAGACAAGGCTATTTACGGACTCAAACAGGCTGCGAGTGCATGGAACAAAACGATTCATGCTGTTTTCTTGCAAATAGGGTTTCGTAGCAGCGGAGCAGATCAATGTATTTACGTCAAGTGTAAAAACGGCAGCTACGTTTACGTGTGCCTATATGTTGACGATATGATTATCGCTGCCAAGACAAGCAAGGAGATTCAGGAGGTGAAAGCGGCTTTGAAAGATTCTTTTAAGATGAAGGATTTGGGAAAGGTCAAATTTATTCTTTGAATGGAGATCGACCACGACCGAAATTGCAGCACGCTCATGATTCGGCAGACCCGGTATATTGACGACGTGGTGCAAAGGTTCAACCAAGAAGATGCCAAGCCAGTGAAGAACCCATGTGAATCGGGGTTAAAGTTGTCGAAAATGCAATCGCCAACTACAGAGGGCGAAAGAAACGCTATGAGATCGAAGCCCTACAGATCTCTGATTGGATGTTTGTTATACATCACAACGTGTACGCGTCCTGATGTGGCATATGTGGTCACCCAATTATCCCGATTTTTGGAGAATCCAGGTCAGCAACACTGGAAGGCTGCGATTCGGGTACTCCGCTATCTAAAGACGACAAGAGACTACGGAATTATCTACGACGGTAGCACCAGCGAAGTGCATGTTACAGCATACACGGACGCGGACTGGGGCAGCAACATCGATGACCGACGCTCGGTATCGGGAACAATGGTAATGATTGGTGGTGCACCAGTAATTTTCAAGTCCAAATATCAGCGTACGGTGGCGCTGAGTTCTGCTGAGGCGGAATACATGGCTCTCAGCCTATGTACTCAAGAAGTTTTGTGGTTTCGCACGATGCTCAATGATCTGGGTCTCCAACAAGTGGGAGCTACGGAGATTTGGGAAGATAATCAAGGTGCAATCGGGCTGACCAATAATGCAGGATATAACGGTAGAACCAAGCACATTGACATTCGTTATCACTTCATCCGAGAGAATGTGGCACGAGAAACCATCATTGTCAAGTACGTATCAACGATGGACCAGTTGGCGGACATGCTAACCAAGGCTCTTGGAACCAAGAGACTCAAGTACTTGATGCTGGCTAGTGGCATCGGACCCAGGCGCGTATAGCATAAGCGGCGAGTGGGAGTGTTGATATAGCGCCGCATATTAAATACGACCAGCATAGTATACCAGTAGGGTACCGGTTTGATACCGGTTATGACGTCATCCTAATGACGTCATTAGATGACGTCAGAAGCTTCTTAAGTGTTCTATGAGGTTCCATAAGAATGATTGGCTTAGAAGTAGCAATAGGTTTGCGAACTAAGGACCACTAAAATATGTTTACTTTTCATTTTGCCGACTACTACAAAGGTCTCCTCCTCAACAGAAACCATTCAAGGCGTGCGGGATTTCGTAGCACTAGAATGAGTGAGACTCCGAGCAAAAACATAAAGCGTTTCCAGAGGACATGCATGAGTGCACTAACCAGGTTAGCTTTTCGTGCAAAGACGGGACTGGGTTGAGGTCAAAATAGGGTCAGGACTGTGACCTGACCCTATTTGACCTCAACCCAGTTTTTGGACTCCATTCACACGACCTTCGGTCTTTACAGCTGCTTTTACTCCTCCCACTTGTTTCACTTCTAGACGACCTACGCGGGCTTGGGATCGACTTGAATAGCGTTGGGCATTCACTGTAAACTCTTAAAGTTATTATATAGCAGAGTAGCTCGTCAATCCGTTACGATGTTACGCACGTTCGAATACGAAAAGCGTTGCTCCTTGGTCAGAGCTACCAAAATCGTTGGCGCCTCCTAGACGCGACATCCACTGCATCTTCGGTCCATTTTGTTACTGTCTGCGAACGTATGCTATCGGCTTTGCGTCACCCCATTAGCATTTGTGAAGCTTTCAAAGATTTGTCTTCTATCATCTTCAGCTCATCTTACATCAATTGATTCTTACTTACGTCGACAAACCAGCACTATTTATTTGCCGTTTTTCTGAGCGTCTGTGTCGTCTGTGTTCATTACTCATCGTTTCTTTGCAGTCTGTCCCGTTCGCATTCACTGATTTTTCCTGGCGAAAACCGCCGCATCAGCATTATTTACAATCTTTTAGGGACAATATTTAAACCAGAAAGATGGGAATGACTTACGGACAACTTGACAAGTCCAGCTTGGTGGCCAACGAACTCCACATGCATCCGATATCCGATTGGTCTTTTGGGATTCCGGTACCATGGTTTCAACTAGTCTTGATTGCACTGTTGTATTCATGCAAAGCTGAATTCACTGAAACACAGCAGCTTCGTTTTGCAGAGATGCCCATACGTTATGCTGAATGATGGAGCAAATGAATAACTTATTTATCTACTCCTTTGTGAAAGGACGTCCACGTGTTTTGTTAGTGCTTCTGGAGTTTTTTAGCCATCATCAAGCTGGCGCCAATTCATTGATTCCATCGCCTGTGGAATACCCTGTTTGTATTCTTCACTCTCTTTCCACACGATCTGTATAAAGGACTCACCTAGATTACCCTAGGACTCCCGGGCTTAAAGTTATCAGAACATCATGTGCTTTT
The DNA here is from genome assembly GCA_001887855.2 of Sclerospora graminicola. Classification (NCBI taxonomy): domain Eukaryota; phylum Oomycota; class Peronosporomycetes; order Peronosporales; family Peronosporaceae; genus Sclerospora; species Sclerospora graminicola. The sequence goes on along the minus strand of MIQA02003424.1, from coordinate 6,292 downwards.
CCGTGTGATGTTTTGCATGCTCTGTAGTCATACCCCAGAAAAATTTAAATTACTTACGAAGATTCTTTTCCAAAAACGCATTTGATTGTTTAATCAATGTGTAGCCATGACTAGAGCTATTCGGAAGAAATCTCGGCATGGTTTACGTTTGGATCTATGATTATCCCGGTTGAATCGCTCACATGCGAGATATCTTTGATATTGGTAGGTTTAGTTCATATAAGAGCACTTGACATGCACTTTGACAGTGACCTGCGGTCGTTTTGTGCATGATCTCTGGTTTGCAGCGACAGATCATAACGTCGCAACTCATCTTGTAATACAGAACGTCTCCAATACTTGAAAGGACAACCGTGGTACTGTCCGTGACTTGGAGCACTACTGGAAATTATCTGCTCCCAACTGAGAGGCACCTAGTCTTTTTCGACAACCTTCCAGTCCGTAGCTGCGGCGAATGTGATAGCCATTCTTGTTTTCGAACTTTGCGGTTGAGATCTCTTTAATAAACTTGCTCCCATGCAACATTCGATATTGAACACGTCCGTCGTATTAAGGTGATCCAGTGGGTGCTTTTTCGGCAATTCGATCAATTTCCGCCACTTCAAGTTTGTGTCTGCTAGCTTTTTGTCACCAACCGGTTAAAATACGCGCCTTTGATACAAACTGGTCAAGTATTAGCGTTAACCGCTGTAACTCCATTGGCTGCGCGGGTACGGCGGACTGCAAGTCGCGTATTTGCTAGACATTGTTGGTACCGATAGATATCTGCAAACTTCATTTTTCGAAAAGGAACCAAGTAGAATCCATCGCAAATTATTGTCTTGCGATAATTGACCAAGTCTGGTGCTAAATCCACACGCATTGATCGATCTTTGTCAGTGTCTTGCCTTCTTACCCGGACGCACTTTATCAATTGATGCAGTTCGGCAGTCGCTGGTAGATTCAATCGAACACATATTGCGACAACTTATTCAAACACACTGACACTGCGGTTTGTTCGTCTTTAACGTGTATAGCTCACATCGTGAACAGCTTTTATCAGCTTTTAGCAACAAAGAAATAGCACTCGATGGTCTCAGACATCTGTGATCTTGGCAATCTCAACGTACTTCTCTCCAAGGTACGTAAGAACTTGATCGCCACAATGAATGACTCATGGTAAACTCACGTTTTTTTTTTTACTTAAACAGGTTTCTGTTAACAGATCAACTTCCGTTCCAGCATTATTATTGCCCTTTTCCAGCGTCTGTGTTTCAATATTCGTCTGCATTCGCTCATTTCTCTGGTGAAAACCGTCGCATCATTAAATCGGATACGATCAATCATTTTTCTCTGCTGTAGCTACCGCCGTGTGGCTGTGACAGTGCTAGCTAGTGAGGGAAACAAGTATGACTTGCTGAATGAAGATGGTTCATTCACTGCTTGATTAAGGTGTTTATCGACTCCCGTTCTCGCAGATTGTTTCAGGCAGATATTCGAGTCCAAATTGTAGTGCTCGATTTTACTGCATTACAATATTTCTTCGTGTTGCCCAATACGGCTAAAATGACGCCTGACCGATCCACGACCGTCATTTGAAAGGCCGACATAGATGACTGGCTCGTTCCTAGCAAAACAAGTGAAGACGACGAGTGGATTGGGGACGGTTCGCTCGAAAAACGTCCACTCTACGGCGCCCGTCGCCTACTACCACGAGTTTGAGCTTAGTCTCCGCTCTTTTAAGGTCATGAAAAAAAGTGGCCACAATATGAACAGGATTAAAGCAAGTGATGCTTATCCAAGCGGGAATTGCCACTTGTAGCTCAATTTATAAATGATAGACATCAAGGAGAAATAATTGGTCACTTGGTGCCGTCCACTTTGTTCTCTATCTTGCTCTTTTGTCGCGTTGATTTACTGGAGATACGTACCTCTATCGTTGATTTCTAGATGGCCTACACGGCGTTGAATCGACTTAATTAGTTGACGCCGGCCAAAGTAATTATCTACCAGACGCAGGTCTTCAATCGGTACGATGTTACCGTGCTCCGAAAACGAAAAGCGTTGGTCCTTGTCAGAGCTATCAACTTGCTGTCGCTTCCTAGACGCGGCATCCACTTCATTTCGGTCCGCAGTACATATGCTACCAGCTGTCGTCATCCCATTAGTATTGATAAAGCCTTCGAAGATTTCTGCTATCGTCTTAAGCCCTTTTAGTTTTATTTTATTTTCACTCAAGTCAACAAACGTGAATGACTTCACTTGAGCCCGTTTTATCAGTGCTCTAAGAACTGCGGAAGCACCACCACTACGCAGCTGATTTCTCACGAGCGATAATGACGTGAGATTAAGATTGCTTTCAAGCGCTGTCAACAGCCGTGCAGATACACCAGCTTGTTCCAGATAGACACGATCTGCTTTTAGGTGCGTGAGGGAAGAGTTTGTCAGCAGAAATTCAGCCAGGATATCACCAAACCCAACGCCGAAAATATTCGACGCAACATTCAAATGCCGGAGTGTCTTGTTGTGGCTCAGCGCTAGCAGCAAGCTAGTGACACCTTCAAGACTGATATTGTTGTTGCGTAGATCCAAGTGAGTCAACACCATTGCCGATCCAACAACTGGAGAAGCTAGCATTGCTGTCATTGCGTGGATTCCTGAGTCACGGAAATTATAAATATCTGATAGCCCAAGACGTTCCAGATTGAGCACGCCATCCAAGCTTGCTTGGCAAATTGCCTTAACAGTTTTGAGCGACACATTGTTGTTATCGAGATGGAGGTGTCGTAAAGTCAGCGGTTTTCGTATTTCCGCGAGCCCAACAAATGCATCATCTTCTAGCCGGTCAGTCCTTAAGAAGAGTCGCTCCAGCGCTGGGAGACAAAGTGCTGCACTAACGAGCAACTTCTTGTTAAAATTATTGATGCAGTCTTCCACTTTCAGGTGCAACAATTGTGGCATCGCCCCCACCAGCGCTACCAACCTGCGATATCCTTCAGGTTGAAGATTTACCCTGACAAACTCTAACGCTGTAATTCTGCATGTGTCCAGCCGTTTCCCCACTACAGGGGCTGGTTTTGCCAGTGTGGTATAAAGATGAGCAAATCCACTATCACTTAGGCTGCCGTGAGCGAATTTTAGCTCGGTAAGATGAGGATGCTCTTTTACTAAACGTCTCATGGTCTCCCAACAAGGGTTTTGCTGATCCAGATGCCATACTTCTACACGCCGGAGGTATCGCAGCGCCAAGAGTATCTCCACGTTGTCTTTGCAGATATAGTCACCGGACAATCGAAGCTTTCTCACGACCTAATAGCTTCTGGTTTTCCAAATGGTTGTGGCGCATAAGCGTTACTACTTGATTCGATAGGTCAGTAATCTCATTGTAGCTGTCAAACATGCATGCACGTTTGTATCAAGATTGAAGAAGGCGCACACTATATGGTGGTTCAAAGCACCCTGATTATTTCCAGGGCAGCTAGGTTATATTTTCACTTCTAATTATAGATTCAGACTCACTCGCTGAGTGTTAAACGTTCCAAGCATGATAATGATGATGTTACCTCAGTAGTACCCGGTCATGAAGACTTTGAGAGAACTGTTGTATATGCTCTTCGAGAGCGGTGTGTTGGCTTCATTCGCTCTGCCATCCATCAGTGAGTCGCATACTAGTCGCTATCATATACATATCTAAAGGTTCAAGTTGTAGGACGCTCTTATAAAATATCTTTAGAAAGCTTACATTTTACTTAACATGCTAGCATTAAATCGGATACGATCAGTCATTTTTCTCTGCTGACGCGAAGTAAGCTACCGCCGTTTGCGGCTGTGGCAATGCTAGCTAGCGGGGAAACAAGTATGACTTGCTGAATGAAGACGATTAAGCTACTGCTTGATTAAGGTGTTTATCGAGTCCCGTTCATGGATGCGCCAGACTTGGTCAAATATCGCAAGATAATAATTCGCGATGGATTCTGCTTGGTTCCTTTTCGAAAAATGAAGTTTGCAGCTATCTATCGCTACCAACGGTGTCTTAAAGAGCAAATGCGCGACTTGCAGTCCGCCGTGCCCGCGCAGCCAATGGAGCTAGAGCGGTTAACGCCAATGCTTGACCAGTTTGTATCAAAGACGCGTAGTTTAACCGGCTCCACCACTTTGGTGACAAAAAGCTAGCAGACACAAACTTGAAGTGGCGGAAATTGATCGAATTGCGAAAAGCACTTTCCAAGCTACGCGAAAATCATCATCTTAAATACGACAGACGTGTGCAATATCGAATAGCAAGTTTATCAAGAAGATCCCAATCGCAATGTTCGAAAAGGAGAATGCCTATCACATTCGCCGCAGCTACGGGGTGGAAGGTTCTCGAAAAAGACTAGGTGCCTCTCAGTTGCGAGCAAATAATTTCCAGTAGTGCTCCAAGTCACGGACAGTACCACGGCTGTCCTTTCAAGCATTGGAGTCGTTCTGTATTACAAGATGAGCTGCGCCGTTTATGATCTGTCGCTGCACACCAGAGATCATGCACAAAACGACCGCAGGTCACTGCCAAAGAGCATGTCAAGTGCTCTTATCTGAACTAAACCTACCAATATCAAAGATATCTCGCATGTGAGCGATTCAAGCGGGAGAATCATGGATCCAAACGTAAACCATGCCGAGATATCTTTTGAATAGCTCTAGTCAATGGACGCAAGCATGGCTGCACATTGTTTAAACAATCAATGGCAAAATGCGTCTTGGAAAAAAAATCTCCGAAAGGACTACGGTGCATGTAAAACATCGGTAATATTAAAGGGACAGGGGTATAGGCTTGCTCTTTTCGGGTGCAGTAGGGGGTGCTGATGCATCTACGGAACAACAAAAGAATTCTGATGCATTTATGGGAGACCGTAGTTCTGTCTTTGAAATCGGATGGCTTTGTGATGAAGGTTTATTCGAACGTAGAAAATGCCTCGCATAGAAGTAGCTATTGAGCATGTCCAAGAATGCAGTGAGGAAACAAAAAGAAAATGGCGTTTTAAGAAATGTCTGGTCGATGATTTCATCCGTTTGTACATGGCCGATAGCTTGACGATATCGCTTAAGCCTTTTAGTCAATTTTTTTCTTCGATTGAAGAAGAAAATATTCTTGTGATAACTATAAGCCCGGGGGAGTCTTAGGGTAAGCTGGGGGAGTTCCTTAGACAGATCGTGTGGAAAGAGACTGAAGAATACAAACAGGGTATTCCACAGGCGATGGAATCAATGAATTGTCGCCAGCTTGATGATGACGGGCGCCTAAAAACTCCAGCAGCACTACAAAACACGTGGATGAGAAAAAAAATCAACGATTTGCACTTTGAGGTGCTTGGGTTTGGGTGAAGTTGGAGATAATAAAGCCTCGTTTTTGTACAAAGAAGCAGATAAATAAGTTATTCATCTGCTCCTTCATTCAGCATAACGTATGGGCATCTCTGCAAAACGAAGCTGCTCTTTGTTTCAGTGAATTCAGCTTTGCATGAATACAACAGTGCAAACAAGAATAGTTGAAACCATGGAACCGGAATCCCAAGAACCCAACCGGATATCAGATGCGTTGGGAGTTCGTCGCCACCGAGCTGGACTAGTCAAGTTGCTCCGTAGTCATTCCCATCTTTCTGGTTTATATTTGTCCACTAAAGTTTGTAAATAATGCTGATGCGGCGGTTTTCGCCAGAAAAATGAGCGAATGCAACACCAAGAAAACGACGAATATTGAAACAAAGACGCTGGAAAAGGGCAATAATAATGCTGGAACGGAAGCTGGTCCTTAACAGAAACCTATTTAAGTAAAAAAACAAAAAAGCGTGAGTTTACCATGAGTCATTCATTACATTATGGGTGCAGTGGTGATCAAGTTATGTACCTTGGAGAGAAGTACGCTGAGATTGCCAAGATCACACATTCCTGAGACCATCGAGTGCTTTCTTTGTTGCCTAAAAGGTTCATACATGTAAGAACTGTTAACGATGTGACCTATTCATGTTGGGTGTCAGTGTATTTGAATAAGTTGTCGCAGTATGTGTTCGATTGAATCTACCAGCGACTGCCGAACTGCATCAATTGATAAAGTGCGTCTGGGTAAGAAGCAAGACACTGACAAAGATTGATCAATGCGTCGCAGATTAATCGAGCGTTTCAGGCAGATATTCGAGTCCAGATTGTAGTGCTCGATTTGACTGCATTACGCTATTTCTTCGTGTGGCCCAAGTTGGATAGCGAAAAGATGTGCTTTTAGTTTGGAAAAGTAGCCACATTGTTCCCTATTACCACAAATTTGAGCTTAGTCTCC
>MIQA02003422.1:0-21238 GCA_001887855.2 Sclerospora graminicola | reverse complement strand
AAAATTACCTCCAAGAATTAGCGGACCCGTTTGTGGAGGCATATTACTCTCCAGCCACTGAAAAAAAATTACGATCAGTTTGATGCCGAGAAGGCGCATAAATGTTAATCAAGAAAGTATTCTTCATTGAATAACTACAAATCGGCGAGTCTAGGTGAGTTCCTTCCACGATGTAACGTCATTCATTGTTTTGGGATGAATCAATATGGCCACACCTCCACATTTTTATGATTAATACTCCAGTATGATAACGGATTACCCTTATAGCCCCAAGGACTTTCCCAACGTCAGGCATATTCAGGAGCTTCTTCCGGAGTAGTTATATGAGTTTCTGGCAACAAATAGAAGTAAGGCCTTCAAACGTACGCCAAGCAAAAAGCCAGTTTCGAATATCTTGTTTATTAAAACCACGCACGTTTTGAGTAACACAAACCAGGCCGGTATTATGATCAAGGTTGGATGTCGGTTTGTGATAAGGTCGATACTCCATTTCCGACAGTAATTTGTATTTTGAAAACTCATTAAGTCTGGATAAATTAAAATAGTCATGACGTGGGCTTTCTGTCAAGTTTGTGGAGTCCTTAGTAATCATTTGAAGATCCAACTGAATCGATATTCATATCGGATTCCGGATCTCCTGTCACACGATAGTCCTCCAGGGCAGAATCAAGAAATTCTGACAGTTTTATCCAACCAGTCGACCCTCCTGTCTCTATTCGTTTAAGTAAAGCTGCCAAATTGTCATTTTGAGATGATGCGGTGAAGTAGTTGTAATAAAATTAGGTCATCTCCTATTAGTGCTGAAAATTATTCTGCGTATTGGTGAGAACAAAGTAAACTTCGGGGCAATTTATGCAATAAGGATGGTGCGCATAATTTGATGAGGGGACTTCCGCCATATTTGACTTTCCTCTGATCTGATTCCTTGAAACTATTGATGATCGCTCTCTTCTGACCAATTTGAGGAACCGCAGCTACTCTACTCTACCAGGCGCTAAACCAGCTAGCTGAGAAAAATCTGGTATCCCATCCGCTTCACCTTGTTCATCCAAACCTGACCAACACTGGTCTCTCCATTTTGCAATCAGGATGACCATTACTTCTGGGGCTATAAGTTCCAACATGTGTTGCGCTCCTATTAGTACCTTTAGTTGATGGAGGATACCATTTTCTTCGTAAAATGCTGCTTCTTCCAAATTTCAATCGAAGCATTGAGATGGGGAAATTCCTTTTTGGTGTTTCGTAACCACTCCGGTTCAAGAGCTGACCAAGCTGATTTCCAATCAATCATCGACTTAGACACCTTCTCTTCATGCGATCTAGAGCAGAGACGCTTGACATGCGGTGGTTCTAGGTTTGGTTCCTCGGAAGAATTTTTTGGAGTTCACAATGTGATCAGGTCTCGTATCAGAGCGGTGGTAGGTTTTATTCAAGATCATTAACTTGGTCACGAGGTTTTATTTCAGGTCTGAAGTAGGTCTCAATTGGATGGACGTGGCACTTTTGTATTGAGATTATGTCCACATGGAGATCGCATAGAGTAACTTGCTAGCAGCTGTCGTCCGATTCAACTCTATAGCTTTCACTGGTCGAGTCACCACTCGTTCGCTGCGCAACTACTCGAGCCTCCAGCTACTACGACCCTTTGGTCTGCCATCCTGCTGGCAGAGCGGCTTCCAAGGCACCGTCGGTTAATCACTAAATTGTTAAGATAGCTAGCTAACCAAGTAGTAATCTCTAAAAGTGAATCCCTGTGAAGTCGCTGTCCATCGGCGCAGGTTAAGTTCTGACCCCCCTTGAAGCCTAATGGCCTCCCCGCTCTTTCGAAGCACAGGATTTCAATGCGGACACAAATTAAGCCGATGCGGCGCTAACGACTGCGATATCGGGATTAAAGCAGGGAGCAGCGACGCAAAGTAGTGCAAGTCGAGCTCCAGAAATCATAACACTTATCACCCACGGTTTGATGAGAGCAGTTCTGATCTCACGTCTGTCGCTGCACACGTTTGCGCTGTCCCAGTACTTCACCAACGTGCACGTGACATTTTCAGCGGACACAGGCTTGCTGGCTGCATCTATGCGATTCGATGAGCGTCAAACATAGAGTCTGAGCTTGTAAGCGTGAAAGACGGACGTGTACAGGTAGATCCGAAACTACAGCTATGTATAGTGGAGTGAGGTGCGGTAAATTGTGTTGGAGCATTCTGGTGGCCCGTCATGAGGTTAAACAACTCGGCCATCGAATTGACCGACACATGCATTACGATAGCGTCAATTGTCTGCAAAAGCGTTGAAAGTTCCGAAGCGCAATGGTCAGAGTACATAATGCCGCTGACGCTATCAAGCGACTTGTTTCTAAAAAGGAGTACACATCACGTTTAATCGTTGCGTATAGTGGATCACCTGCTTGAAAGATAATCGCTCCAAACGGAGACGCTTCGTCCTTAGCCACTGCTTTTGGCAGGTACGAACCCAACTACTATACCGAGCAGAGCTGCCTCTCCAGCTCATAGAGGTGCACACTGTCCCATGCAGACCGTTAATGGAATCGAATAGAGTTTGTTCCAGTGTCTTCTTTGTGGAACAACATGTTTTGCTAGTTACACGTAATCGTGCAGCATATTGCACCACATTCAAATAGAGTGATCAGCTCTGGTAGCAATGCTTGAATACATGGCATTGCGTGGAAATTCACGATGCTACAGAATCCCTGAAATGTGACGAGAGCAACGAGAAGAAGTCTACCCAGCCGGAATCGAAGCTGCTACTAAGAGTTGGCAGTATTCTACCGAGTTTTCCTAATCTTTAGTCATGAACCAAACAAGCGTCGGTGAGATCGCACTTTGCTGCAAGTGCTGGAAAGATTCGTGCTACGTTAGTGACAATACAGCCTTGAAATCTCGCTGCGATGGGTTACGCGGATAAATATAAAGATAGAAATGAGGTATGGTCTGCTCTTAAATTTCTTTATCTTTGGCATTCAACTTTCAACATACTTCTGGCTTGATTCCTTGCTCGGAATCGTACAGTTCGCTGAGGTAGGATGAGATAGGTACGACATGCACTTCTACCACGCAATCTCAGCGGTGTCAGCCATGGCTTTTGTCGGTGAGGTCGACTAATGCGTGGCATAATGGTGACCTATACGTATCTAATTTGGTTGAATGCGTCTCATTATACTTACAACCCAACCAAGTTGGTTCGACTTTGGATTTTCGTCCCTAGTGGGACTCGAACCCCACGTATCTAATTTGGTATAGGTCATGGTTTGTTTTTTGTCTAGATCACAGTGAGATCATGGGACCTATATTCATGACCTGACCCGCATATGACCCCCAAAAAACACTACCGGTTCCTCCTGGTTATCCTGGGATGGCTGGTATTTTGACTCCTCTGATTATGAGGGCCCCAGTAGTAAAGTTTCGTCTGTAGTCAGACAATTTCTCCATACTTTATGGAACCACTGATATAAAATCGGTTCAGTTATCTGGTACTTTGTATGCACCAGTCTTTCGCCTGAAGATCCGAAAGATCGAGTGACATTAACGAAAATTTCTCCAGTACAAATAGGCGGCCAACTGTTTCTGTTAAGAAATGGAGTACTTCTCGCATCCTAGGATCATGAGTGGAGATAATCTGATGAATTTCACACTTAAAGTCGTGATGAATTGTCGGTCCTTGGAGACGCTGAAGTAAGTCTTCAAAAAATCTCCATTTCAATCGTCAGAATCCCACGGTGAGAGGTGTTCATATGTAGTAAGGTGACTAGAGGTATCTGATATTTTTCTATCCTCTGTGCTATTGAGCAGATCCTTAGTTTCTGAAGAATCGGGTTGAACAACGACTAAAGAATTGGTTGACTGTCCTACAGACTCAATTTTCAGGTCCTTAAAATCATCATCTGCTTCGCTGTTCAATTCCTGCATCCTAATATCTTGCCTTGTGAGATTTGTTTGCGATGGCTGGCGATGTCCATGAATGTATGCTAAATAATGCGCTTCAGCAAAGTGCAAAATGATCGGGAGCCTCCTATCATACCTTTGTAAGTCGTTCTTCAGAGGTACTACCTGACTTAGGGTATTCGCCACTGGCTTGAAAACTTTGACGTAACCTCTTTCTCGTTTCCGGTGCAAAGTGTATGACACCTGGTGTATCTGCCCCTGGATTTGTGTTGATCACAAAAATGTCCCTTTGTAACATACTTCCTATAAACGCAACAAAGACCTTCAAAATTAAATATCTTTTTAAATATTGTGTTTAAGATCAATCTGACTAAACCAATCGATTGGCCTTGACTTCCTCTATATTGCTATACCCTTATTGATGGTTGTACTACCACGTCCCAAAGTTCACAGGTCAGAATATTTGAAAACTCAAATTCCGCCCAGCAAAGATGAAGCCGCCTGGAGATGTAGAACCACAGTCATGCGAAAGTTTGACGATAAAGAACGCCGAAAAAATATTGCGAAGCTTCTGAAGCGCCCTACAAACGATGATGGATATTGTTTAAACGCCTTAGCCGATTCTTTAGCAGATATTTTATCATATCCTCGGTCAAGTGCTAGAAGGGTATGCTTTCGCACCCCGCAGGATTTTTAAATTATCGCTCTCGTGTAGCTTCCTTTCTTGATATATTTAGACAGTTTTTCCAGAATTTGCGAAGAGGGAGCGTGCAGTAAAGAGTATGCAATCGCTTGGTTGACCTCGTAGAACTAGCAGTTCCCCGTAGAGGGTGTTGTGATTCTAGTGATGCCCATGTTATTCCCGCTTCTGTGAGTGAAAGCATGATATCAGGATCTGTAAAATGTGATTCGTTAACCTGATGACGTTGGAGATTCCCTTCTATCTCAGCCACTTGATCTACCAGCCGAATGACATGTTCTTGGTATTGAGTCTCATTATTGACTTGGGTGTCAGTTTGTTCCTTCTGTTTTGGTAGCTGTGTGTGTGTTTTTTTTTAAATGCCTTTCATAGTTTGTTGTTTCAACTTTGCCTTTTGAAGTCGAAGTTAGCTCCTATTGGGATGCTGCCGACTTATTCCCGGTATGCTCCCCAATTGATTGACCTTTATTGGGGAGTACCGTAGTGTCATCCGATCTATTTTGGGTCCGCGTATAAAAAAGAAAATATAAAGAATGGTAGTTGGATTGTAACTAATCCTTTTTACCTGAGCCACCATAGCCCATAGTTGCTTGGTTCCGTTTGTTCTGGCTGTAGCCGCTGTCGCGATACTCTCTAGCTTGTTTCTGTACTGAGAGAAGCTTCCTTTATTGCACCTTCGACTTGAACCCGTATTATTTGGAGTAGTCTTACTTGACATAATCTTCTTGATAAATTGCGGGATCTGCTTTACCAATATCGTCCCTTCACCCAAGTCTTAAACAATTTTCCATTCTTCTGGTGTGCCTGACGAACATTGTGCTGGCGCAAATTTGCCATATTCCTGTTCGCATTGTACTGGCGCAAATTTGCCATATTCCTGTTCGAATTTCTGTAATGTTGACATTTCGGTCTGGTTATACACGGTCTTCTTGAATAAAAAGGGCCTTGACGTTTCCATTGGAAGATTCTGAGGCAGTACACCAGTGACCTTAGAGGTCCATCCTGTCAGTTGTTGTGGCTCCGTCTCTGCTTTCTGTATTTGTTCTTGACCTAATACCTTCCATAGCATGGATTCAAAGAATTGATTGGAGCGTTGTACATTTACTGCCGCCCCGATAATTTTTTGTTCCCAGAGAGCCGAATCTTTGTTGTTTTCACTACCATTAACTCAAATAGGTCTAGCATCTTCTCACACTCTCCCTTCTTAAGCTCAGGGAGCCTTTTTGCGATGGGTGAAAGTCTTGATGCCGGGCCTTTAGCCTTTATGTAGACCCTGGTAAAAAGGTTTGCATAGTATCAAGCAATGCTTGCACTCTTGGCAGTGGCTGGATTGCTTGTTGTAAAGCAGAGTGAATAGTACCTTATAGATCGTCTACTGAGGTCGCCTGAGGAGGTGTTTTAGCCTCCTCATTTTCAGTAAGTTCTGAAGAATGTTCTTCTGCCATGATTTCAGTATTAGTCGTTTTTTTTGTCCGAACCGGTATCTCCGGTTCAGTCTCTGGCTAAAACGCCTCGGTGGAACCCGTTCCAGAAATCACCGAGTCCTGCGTTTTCGGAATGATTTCGTCTTGCGCTGTAGGACTTCTCCCTGCAGTGCTCGACTCAGCGTTTGAATGATTACATTCATCAGCACGTATTGTTTGCCCAGGCCCTTGGCCCGAGGCAACCATTTTCAGTTTCCTTCTTTAGCGCTAGTTGTCTTTGTAGCTTAACCGTCGTATGGTTGAAAGCAAAATCAAAACTGAACTTTATTATTCATTTTTCTTCGAGAAACGCTAACCCTCACCCACGGAAAATTTAACCCGCGCCCATTTCCTCACCCATCGATAGCTTGACCCTTATTGGGTCATTTAATAACGTATCCTCTGTACGAATAATATGAAGCACAAAAATACATCGTGAAATCCTTGACGTCGATTTTTACAAGCTGGCATTGAGGTGATGATGCAACGACAAAGAGGTCGTTAAGAAATGTCAAGACAGTAAACAAAAACGACGAAGAAAGAGGGGTTGTATTTTCGCCAGAGGATGTAGCTCATCTCGTTGAGGAGGCATCGGTACGCGACGCTGCGGTTATGCAAAAGTGGACTCGGAAGGAAATTCAGGACTTTGATTGTTCCAGGAGTCGCAAGTCGATCACAATGCATTGAACACGCTGAAATAGAACCGTTCGTGAACGCTTTGGTGAGCGCTCGGGCGAGAAAACGCCCTTAATTGAGCATTTCTCGAATAAATACGGAGAAGATTGGATTGCAAAAGCACTATATATTGCCCATCAATCATCTGAGTCTGTTACGTCCGTAACGCCAAAAAGCTGTTAAATCAGCTTCGGAATTGGCACATGACCCAAGAAACCTCGGCTCGTCATTTTTTCTCCTTCATGAATATACCTCACGATGAAAAATTCCGGTCGAGCCATCTTGACATAGTACATTGAAGCCCTCCGAAAAGCGGGTCTCAGTCAAGAAACAGAGATCGAGGCTTTAGCGTCAGTGTTCGGTGGCGAGAAATAGCTGGCAGCGATCGTTTCATTAGAAATGAAAGACCCAGATCCCTACATGAAAAAAGCTTCAGTGTCAGAAACTTCTCTTATTACGAAGTGAAGCTATAGATCCATTCAACCTCTTAAAACGGTTGGAGATTGATGGAAAACCTCTCGCTGATCTGAATTCGCTTGGGGTGGTCATCCAATACATTGACCAGTATGCCGTAAAAAATCCGACAACGACATTTTGCCTTTTGGAGTTGCTCATTCAACGCTAGAATAGCATTGTGGTGACGAACGTGCTGGCTCCTGTAGGGAAAGACGATCCAAAGATTGAGAAGGCGTTGCACAACGACTGGCTTCGATACTGGCATTCAAAGAAAGAAGCAGGCGATGACGCGTTCTTTGCGGCCAACATCGAGGCCAACGAATACGAAGTGTTAACAAGTCCGATCATGTCAGGACCAGTCATTTAGACTGGACCTCAGGACCAGTCATTCAGACTGGACCGCAACCAGTCATTTTACCTTTGACTTAAACACCATTCATTTTTCTTATTGCATTTTTTATATGGGTTATACTAAAACTAAGTATAACATGTTTGCGCAAGTAGGATAGGCGATACCATTAGGTGTGGGTTACACCAACAAAACTAATGGTTAGGAAAGGTTAAATAAAATTCAGTCTTTAATTTTCCCACCAACGGCTCAAGTCCTCACAAGTGGTAGCACTTGTTGGTCGCTCCCTTCGTGCCTTTGCTGCTCGCTTTCGCTCCGCGCCTTCGCCGCCCGCTTTCGCTGCTCGCTTTCGCTCCGCGCCTTCGCCGCCCGCTTTCGCTGCTCGCTTTCGCTCCGCGCCTTCGCCGCTCGCTTTCGCCTCGCGCTTTCGTTGCTCGGTTTTGCTACGCGCCTTCGCTGCTCGGTTTTGCTTCGCGCCTTTGCTGCTCGGTTTCGCTTCGCGCCTTCGCTGCTTGGTTTCGCTTCGCGCCTTCGCTTCGCGCCTTCGCTTCCAGCCTCTGTTTTTTTTTGCTGCCCTTCCGCATCGCCGGTCTTTCGCGCTTCCTCGGTGCTTTCTTCGCTCTCGCTCTCTCGCTTGCGGCTTTTGTTTCGGCTGGTGGTGTTCAAGCTTGGTTCGGCGCCTGGTTCTTCTTCGTGTCGCTCGTCGTGCGGTGTTTTTGCTTGGACTTGCGTTTCCGTTTTCCTTGTCACGCGCCTGTTTGCCTGCTTGCGCCTGCGATCTTCTTGCTTGCGCGGTTCCTGTACCTTTGCGCTGCACCACTGCCTTGCGCCGGAATTAGGACAAGTACGCCTCGCTGGACGGCTAATTGGACGAAGAAGTTTCGCACGGCTGAGATTGCGTCTTCGTTGGAACTCTGCTCGTAGCGTGGGAATTTCCGCTCGCAGTTTTATCAAGAAAGCTCCATCCCTTTGAAAGCGCTGTCTAGCGGCTTTGAGTGTGTTGCCTTAACATCCACTGTAAACCTAAGAGTCTGCTCCGCAGATAGAGCCACTTAGTCTGTGTGAAGTAGGGTACGGCTTGAAGTTGCGAAGCAGCTAATTCATCGGGGATAAGGTTAAACCTTTACGCATTTAGCCGTTTATAGGCAAAGTAAGCCGTGAAGTTCTATGAGCAAGAAGCGAAAAGCTGAAGACAAGATTTCATTCGGTTGCAGCAACGCTTTCGTGTTTGACGGTGGGGAAAAGGCTGAAGAAACGGCTAATAATCTCATCGCGTCGTTAAAGAAGACCCGGCGCATCGCTAAGATCCTGTCGAAGGAAATTACAAAGGAGAAGGCCATTCTTCCGAAACAAGGGACAACCTTATCGGAACCTCTACACCAAGTCGACGTTCTTCTGCAAGAAGTTGAACGCACACTTCTTAGGGATTTTCGCTATAATTTACGTGACCTACATAAAGTAAAGTACCTAAATTTACGTTCCTTCTCGATCATGGCTCAACCGTCCAATGCCGAGCTTATGCAGCAAATGATGCAGATGCTGCAGAGACAGCAGGAGCTTATCAATACATTGGCTGCATCTCAGCGAGAAGGGGTTCTTAAAGTAGACGGACTTCGAATGCCGACTTACAGTGGACGAAGTGAGGAATCGGCGCGACTTTTTTACATGCAAATACACCAATACTTCAACGCCCGCGGAACGAATTGGAAAAGTGAGAGCATGGCCCCGCAAATCCTTGCTGTCCTGGGGAGCTTATTGCGGGGACCAGCGGCGCAATGGTTCTTGCTTCATCAAGAAGAAATCCACTCGGTGGACGAATTTTTCATCGCAATAGAGAACGAGTTTGTTCCTGCGGATCTACAACATAGTCTGAGAGATGATCTTCACCGGCTTAAGCAAACAAATTGCGCCGGTCTAGTGGACTATATCGCGAAATTTAGGCAAATTATTTCGCAAGTCACAGAAATGACCGAGTTCGATCAAATCATTTATTTTCAGCGGGGTCTACGGCAGAGAACTCAGGAAGAAGTCCGGTATCGACGTAGTACAACTTTGTCGGAAGCCATTACTGTTGCGCTTGATTTTGAACGCGCACATTCGGGTGGTTATAATAATCACGCCCCCGCACATCCTCGTCCCGGTCCACAGTATGGGGTCAGAGAATCTTCCCAGGATCCTGAGCCAATGGAAATCGACCATGCTCGGCCCTTTCAACGGCCATCCCCATCTCCGCATCAACATCGCCGCTCCAACCGACCTAAGTGCGCGTACTGCAAGAAACTCGGACATACAATCCAGCAGTGTTATAGGCGACGAAGCAGGCAGGCTGCTAACGACAACGATAACACTCCTGCTCTTCCAAAAGTAACTTTTTCGAGAATGAGTCTGACCATGAATCCGTGGAAGAAGAAACAGTCGCTGGCACATCACATGAAGTTATCACTACACTAAGTGAAGCGGATTTTGCACCCTTTACGGGTAAAGACTTAATCGTCAAGAGCGGTTCTCTTGACCATCGTGCTGTCAATATTATGCTCGATTCTGGAGCCACATGTAACGTGGTCAAGCCAGGTTTGTTGCAACGTATCCTTTCCGAAGTGACAATTCAAGTTACTCGTTTTGACGGCACGAACACCATCAAGAAAAAAGTGAATAAAGGCGTTGCCAATATATCCTTTGATGGGTATCATTTTTCGGACGTTCCTGTCATTGAGTGGCCAATGAACAATTCCCATGATGTAATTCTGGGCAAGCCTTGGTTTACTACACATGAGCCGATTATCAATTGGCGTACGCATCTCGTTTCATTCGATAGTGGTGAGCTTCCAAACGGCGACGTGATTGCTCCGGTCCTTATTTCCTCTGCCGAGTTTTCGAAAAAGTTAAAGACCGCCCATTACGAAGAAATTTTTCGAATTAAAATTTGTCAGGTCTCCGAATCGGAAGTTCCTTGCGAGCAAAAATTAAAGACGTTGCTCGATTCATTTACAGATGTCTTTCCGGACAAACTACCGAATTCGCTTCCTCCGCATCGTTCTGTGGAGTTTGAGATAAACATGCAACCGGGCGCTCGACCGAGTAATCGTCCGCCGTTTCGCCTCTCGCAAGTTGAACAAACAGCCTTACAGAAGTTCGTCGAGGAGAATCTTTCCCGGGGGTGGATTGAATTATCGGACTCACCCTGGATGTCGAACATATTTGGCATTCCCAAAAAGGACCCAACCACGGGAACTAGTTTGTCGCGCTCAGAATGGATCCGTTCCGGGAACTCCAATGTGCTGTTACGTTGGGTTATCGACTTCCGTTATGTCAACTCCCAGTCAGTTGTACCCAAAATTCCATAACCGCGAATCGATGAGTTATTCGATAAGATGCAGGGTATGAGCTTTTTCACAGTCATCGACTTGGCCCAAGGTTATCATCAAATCATCATCATCGTATTCACCCGGATAGCAAGAAGTACACCGCGTTTCGTACGTCTAACGAGACCTATCAATGGTGCGTTGCTCCAAAGGGCCTCGCGGGAATGCCTGGAATTTGGTCACGCTTAATGCGTGTTCTTTTCGGGAAATTCCCATTCGTGGTGGTCTATTTGGATGACATATGCGTGTTTTCTGTCACTTATGAGGAGCATTTGGAGCATTTAGCTCTCGTTTTTGCCGCCTTACGCACCGAAAAACTCTACGCACACATCGGGAAGTGCAAGTTTGCACGCAAGGAGGTCACCTTTTTGGGGCATACCGTTTCCGGCAAAGGGTTGGCTGTGGATACTACCAAGACAGAGGCAATCGCGAAGTGGCCAACACCGCTCTCAGTCAAGGAGTTACAAAGTTTTCTAGGCCTTGCAGGCTATTATCGCCGCTTTATCCATCAGTTTGCCGACATAGTCCTCCCGTTAAGCCATCTGGTCAAGAAGGATACGCCATGGGTCTGGACCGCCTCGCAAGAAGCTTCCTTCTTACGGCTGAAGGCTGCCCTCCAATCGGCACCTGTGCTTACCTTGCCCAACTTTTCTCGCCCGTTTGTTCTGACGACAGATGCGTCCGGGTCGTGTGTTGGGGGGGTTATCTCAATTTTTGGGTGGTCACGATCATCCCATAGCTTTTTATTCCAAAAAGCTGGGCGTGCATGAGCTTAACTGGCCTGCTCACGAAAAGGAGCTCTTTGCCATCAAAGCTGGGTTAGACAAATGGCGTCATTATCTTTACGGTCATCAATTTGAGATTTTTACCGACAGTAGCGCCTGTTCTTGGCTGCTTCACCACCCTAAAGTATCTCCCAAGCTAGCTCGGTACTTAACCACGTTTTCTCAGTATACGTTTACGATACACCACATTAACGGGGCATTAAACGTCGTAGCTGATGCGCTCTCGCGTCGGCCTGATGATACATTGGCAACGACAATACGCTTTCACGAGTGTGATTCCAATTGTCAACAACGGGGTTCGCGTTTACGTTGTTCTCCCTCGGCGCCACCTCTGCCCCGGGAGGGGTGTGAGGGGATGAAAGTTGCGGCCTTATTGGCAACGTCACATGTCGAGCTGTCACCAGACGTTTGTAAGATGTTTCAACAAGGTTATCAAAGAGATGCGGAATTCAAAGAGGCATGGTATCATCCGGAAACTAGTTCACTGTTCGTGAAAAACGAGGAGCTACTGTTTTTGCGTTCAGCAAATAAGCTCACGCGCCTTTGCGTTCCAAACGACAATCGCTTGAGAACTCAAGTCATATCGGAGTATCATGACTCACCCATAGCTGCTCATCCTGGCACTCGCAGAACATTCTTGCGTGTTGCGCAATGGTACTATTGGAAATCCTTGCACAAAGACATCAAAGAATATGTCAAAACGTGTGAAACCTGTGCACGTCGGAAGCATGACAACCAAAGAAAAAACGGATTACTCATGCCAATTCCTATTCCCGATGCATGTTGGCAAGTAGTGTCCATGGACTTTATCACGGGGCTTCCTATTTCAAATGGATTCGATGCCATTTTAACGGTTGTCGACAAGTTTTCAAAACGCACAAAGTATGCAGCGGTGCACGTCAAGGATGATGCTCAAAAAACAGCGAAAGTGTTTTTTGACAGTGTGGTGCGTCACCATGGTCTTCCAGAAGCCATCATCAGCGACAGAGATAGCAAGTTTACCTCGACGTTTTGGAAATCTCTAATGACAACCATGGGTGTTCGGTTAAGTATGACCACCGCCCATCGGGCCCAAGCCGATGGACAAACGGAACGACAGAATTTAGTCGTCGAAGATGCGCTTAGATGCATGGTATCATACCATGGCACCGATTGAACAGAGCATCTGGGAAGTATCGAGTACGCCCATGCTACACTCGTTAGCGCATCAACAGGATACTCTCCCTTCGAAATTGATACGGGAAGGAAAGAACGGACACCATGGGAAAAATCGCTGGAGTCAAAAAATCCCCAAAAAGAGAATGATGTACAAGCTAAAGAATTTGTGGAAGCTCGAGCAAAGATAATCGAGCAAGCTCGTAAGAATCTGCTTAAAGCCCAAGCTACGCAAAAGCACTACTATGATCAAAAACGCCGCCTTAATCAAGTCGAAGTTTGGAGATCTAGTAATGTTGGATACGCGTATAGTATCGTTGAAACACGCCGCCAAAGACATGGAAACAAAACGGGCAAAGTTTGCGGCAAGAAAGATTGGGCCATTCGAGATAATAAAGATGATAAATCCAAACGTGGCAAGACTCAAGTTACCACAAAGTATGAAGAAGATCAATCCAACATTTAACGTTGATGTGCTGTCAAAATATGAGCCAACGCCTGAGAGGTTTCGTAGTCGACCTATACCGAAAGCGTCCAAATTCGTGGATAACGACTCCGCGGATAACCTTCAAGTTATCGAGCGCCTATTGAAGAGAAGTCAGTTTAATCGCCAACCACACTGGCTCGTCCAATGGCATGGAGAAACAGAAGAAGAAGCAAGTTGGGAGAAAGTTGGGAGAAAGAGAAGAACATTCGCCATGTCTCCCACTGGAAGGATCTCGTCGCCGATTTCAAGCAGCGTCAACGAGAGATCAAATCGGGGAGGATGTCAGGACCAGTCATTTAGACTGGACCTCAGGACCAGTCATTCAGACTGGACCGCAACCAGTCATTTTACCTTTGACTTAAACACCATTCATTTTTCTTATTTCATTTTTTATATGGGTTATACTAAAACTAAGTATAACATGTTTGCGCAAGTAGGATAGGCGATACCATTAGGTGTGGGTTACACCAACAAAACTAATGGTTAGGAAAGGTTAAATAAAATTCAGTCTTTAATTTTCCCACCAACGGCTCAAGTCCTCACAGATCATAACAACGCTGAAACGCTACGTTGCGTTAGGCAAGGCCGATGGACTGGAACCCAATATACTCCTCTTGTGCAATGGGGCACGTAGTTCTTTTATTGATGAATGGTCGGCAGTTAGCCTTGTGACATCATCGCGACACCAGAGAGGTCGTCTGACTAAAAGCGAATATAGCTCCACATCAACCTCAGACGATTGGGACCTTTTTTTCGAGAAGAAAAATTTCGTACCACACAATAATTCCTTCAACTTCAGCGCGCTCGTCATCGTTGAAATACATGGCTCGAAGTTCCGACAGCTTGACTCCATTGTCATACCATTTCTGATACAGTTGTTCCAAATATTTTCCACACACGGTCTTTTCTTGATACGTTGTCTCCGATCGTGCCATGATCATCTTTGATAACAAAAAGGCAATATTACAATCGCAAAAGCGACCAGGAAGGTAATCGATGGATGGTATGGTTCGCCGATTTCGATGTGCTCACAGATTGGAAAAAGCGGTCGTCGTCATGGTCTGATGCCATTCGTCTCAACCGTAACGGCATGGGACATTCAGCCCCATTAGCCTCACTAATGAGGTGCACGATCAAGACCGAAAAAGCGGATCTTCGGAAGGGAAACCGAGAAGTAGCGTTGTGGAGCTGCTATGAAAGTTGACGTTTTTCGGAAACAGTCGTAGCAACTCTAGTTCCTCTCTACGTTCTCATTGATAAAACAGAGGAAGCTATCAAATATGGGCATTTAGGTATGCCTCGAACATTACTTTTTTTGGCTACCAATCAACTCGCTTCATTTCACTGGCCGAGCGCAAAAAGGGAAAAGCTGCTGCTATAGACTTCTCTGTCAAAGGATAGGTGGAGTGGAAGCTTCCGTATTCAGCTCGTTACGAACCACATATTTGAAACTCCGCGACCGAGAGGATCCGTCTCGCAATTACATCTTGCAGAGTCAGACTGAATTAATTGGTAGAACCGTTGCGTTAATTTTTTGAAGTGTGTCCAAGCGTTTCCCCCCGTACGTTTTCGTCAAACTAGGACCGTGCGTTTCCTAGCAGTTGTAGCTCAGCCTTTTATGTGAGATGTATGCGAGTGACATCTTCGACTTCAACTACGAGAGGGGACTGAGACAAAGATGGTGTAAAGATTCGAGAGTACATCTAGACGTCATGGCTACTCACAAACGCATACAGCTTGACCGCTCGCTGCCATCCGAGATTTTCTGGAATCCGGAATGCAAGGGGATATTTACAAAAGAAGGATAGCATGCTCCAGTTGAACCGGAAGTACTTTCGACTGCATAAACACATGTTATACTACTTTGCTAAAACAAGAAACGGACCAAGAACTTCTAGGAGTAGTGGACTTGCGGACCGGCTCGGATGTCCCGAGTATTGGATTAGTCGCCATTATTGAAAAGGTCGCAGAAGCTCCGTCAAAAAGTGGGTTATCTTGTTAAACAGTTCGATCTCGTCTATCTCTGGAAGTCTTTTGGGGGAGGCTCAAACCAGAGGGGTCATAGAGGTGTTGAAGACGACTATGATGAAGAAGGTTGATCCAGAGAACTGTTACAATGTGCTGTCATTAGTCTGCATTTCTCGCGCGTAAACTCAAGTATGCGGATGAACATCACGTTCGATGACAGCGTCATGGTTGCGTTTTACAATAAAAGCGCATTAAAGAGGAACTAGAGCGTCGGCCGTCACAGATGATTTCAATTGAGAAAATGCGGCGGATATCCACATTGAAAATTACAGCATTACCGTGCACAACAAGCTATTGTACGACAATGCATCACTGCATATTAATGCTGGTAGCAAATACGTCTTGTGTGTCCCAAAGGTCAAGTTAAGATCGCGATTTTCAAAATGATTGCGCTACGAGGTTTATGACTAGCTGTCACCCATAAACGCATCGGCTGCTGAGGCCCGTGCGCGCTGTCAAGATACTAACTTTACTTTTTGATGTTGTGAACAGACCAACGCTAATGAAACAAATAATCCAACTCAGCTTGAAATTGCGCTCTTTGGTGCTGGATCTCATCACTCGCTTGGACCAACTGCTCTGCATTTGGCATGTACACCTTTTTTCAGTCATTTGCACCAAAGCCGCAATCATTTGCACCTCGCCTCAATGAATTGCACCCGGGACTCTTATATTTTTATATTTCACTATTTATTGTATTCGAGAAGTTATATCATACTACATGTACGTGTATCAGAACAAAAATACATCTAAAAGCAAGAACATGACATAGGAAAATGAACATGGGCGTCTGGAAAAGGTTCGATATGCAGAGGATGACGACGTTAATGATACGTTCCAATTTGAATCCGTGGATGATGGAGATTTGGGCTGGGCGATGATGACAGCAATTCTGACGATGAAGGCTTCGCCGCTGTGCTTCGAAACCTTAACCGATCCTCAATAGCTTCAGGGTAAGGCGAAGTAGCATCAGCAGCTTCGTCGCCAGTAGAGTAGATAACTACGAGAATTCAAATGTGGATCGCTCTGTCACCGGAAGCCCGAAACAAGCAGCACGCGATGTCTACACCGAAGTGCGACCAACAGTTGTAGACGACTTTATTCGAAATTTCCTAGTTAAAATGGGGCTTACGCGCTCGCTGGGCATGCTCAATCATGAATGGTACGAGTTTATCGCCAGAGGTACAATACGTAAGGAAGATATTGGTGTCGTGTCGGACATCTATGTGCGTAACCAGGCTTTAGACGACCAAGTGATGGAGTTGTGGCATCTACCCAAAAGATCACAGAGAAAGCTAAGAATACAGGTAAATTCCGTCAACAGCGAGATGTCCATAAGATGCACCATCAGCGAGTGGTACAAGAGAAAGAGGCTCTGTCGGTAGAATTCGCAAGCTTTAAAGGTACGTTGCGGAATACGATCCGCTGCTTCAGGAACATAAAGTCAAGTACGGACACTCGATGACAGAAACAATGCTGATACGTCTCGAGCGTGATCGACAAGTGGCCAAGGCTGAGGCCATCCAAGGTCAACTTCAAACTGTCACAGGTGCTATTGGGATGACGCCAGCTCCTACAAGAAGAGGCAAAGAGACGCCCACAGTCGCATCAACTACTTCGACTGCCCATGGTGCATCGTCGTCCAAGACGTCGTCTAATCGGCTAAAGAAGACCAATAAGTCGAAGAATGAGATGTCCAACACAAAATTACCTATTTTTGAGACTGCGAATCCGTTACTGATAAGAAATGTTAGCCTGTCAACCCAGAACGTATCGATCTAGCTCGAAGTTGTCCAGCTCACGGTAACTCTGTTGCTGCTGTGGGTTTTCATTAAAAGAATCCAATTGTGGCAACAGTCTCGGACGATGAGACTTGAAGGTTATGGTCGGCACCTGCTGGAGAGCTCATAATGAGCGGTGAAGGTCATCGGGGTTGGTTGCGGGAATAGCTGTTCATCCTAAATGAGCGCACGTAGCAATATCCTCGGGAGATAACACCGTGAACCTTTGGGATTTTGTAAGTGCTGCTTGTTTGCTTACTCTTTCTGATCATTCACATCCTGTTTGCTTTCCATCACGATGGAGACTTTCTCATAAGTGCTTCAATGGACCACACTTGCACCCTACATTCGGGTCCCTGTCGCCGTACATTTCGCGGCCACGTTGACTCCGTTAATAGTGTGTGCTTCCAGCCATTCTGGACGAATATCTGCACGGGATCGGGGAACAAAACTGTGTTAATATGGGATCTACACTCCGGTCTCTGCGCACAAACCTTCTATAGACACCAAAATGCGTGCAACACCGTTGCATTTGCTCTGGCGCCGCCATAAGGTAACGTAGTGCGTATCGATGCATTATGTTCATATAAAGCAACGGAGATAGAGCGATTCGGTGAAGCTGTAGGTACCATTGGCGCATATCAAGCCGATATATGCGGTGACTTATAGTTGCCCTGTACCACTTGAGACGAAGGCGCATACTTAGACCGTCCCTTCAATTGTTGATGAATACTTCGCATACCAGGTGTTACTTTCTCGCCGTAAGGCTGCTGAAGTTGTCCCTCGAGCTTTATCAGCAAATTGCTAAAAGTATGAAAATTGATACATAAGAATAAGCCCCTCAAGTCAGAATAATATTAAACACACATCCAACTCACTCGTAACGCGGTCAACAAGCTCCAATTTACGTCCTAATCGGGGAAGTCCTTCAGAATGTTACGCAGTTCTGGTATATGGACCAGATTGAGACGTGACCGAGGGCTGTGCTGGTCAACCGCATCGCTCATATTTGAAACTATGAGCTATAGACGCAGTTCTATAGTCTTATTGGCGGAGTCGTTTCGATCTCCTCGAGCAAGCGTCGCTCTTCTCCCTCGTGTTCCTTGTCTCTCCATCGTCGATCGTTCTCAACTGTACAGTAATGGTCTCTACTGTAATGGTCGGCATCATTTCACTAAAATATGTGTTTTATCTTTATATCGGGTTATACAATGTATCATTTTCGGTATATCATGGGGCAAATCATTGAGGCGAGGTGCAAACCAGGTTTTCGAAATTGCATGCAATTTATTATAAGTCGCATACTCACATGCAAATTGCATGCAACATTGCGTGAATATCACGTGAAAAACAAATTTCCGATAGAGCCGCCTAGAGCGACGTATAATGTATAAAAACGCTTGGATTAGCGATAGGCGGCTCACTTTTGTCGTTACTGTTGTAGTGAGGCAGTAGAATTACACTATACATGCTACATTCTATCAAACTCTTGCTTTTGATAAACGCTAATCAATAATGAGTTGGCAACTTCCAAATCTGTTTCTTCAACAGCAATACTCATTTCTACATTTGCATCTATACCCTCATTTACTTCGATTTTTGCGCTATCTTCATCCAAGTTTACGGGTATTGATGGCAAAAAACTTTCTTCCTCTCAACCTGAATCTTTCCAAGAGTGTCAGCTGTGTTAAATTGCTTCAAACCTTCTTCCAATCATAGGTGATAGACAAAGAGGGAAAGCATCTATTGCAATTGATACGATTATTAATCAAAAAGACCCTCATCTAAAAAATTATTGTATTTATGTAGGTATAGGTAAAAAAGATCAACGATTTTCTTGAATCTCGAGCTCATATTTATGAATATCGTTTCGCAAGGCTCGAATTTGAGAGTCGCAGCTCACCGATGAGAATCTCCTTGCCTCGGTGAGCGTGCAGAGGTCGTCTATAAACAACAAAACCTTATCTTCGCCTCGATCCTATAAGTAAAGTCAATAGTTTCTCCATATTCAATATTCAGTCAAGCAAGGGCGACTAAATCATGCACCTACGTGAATAAGCTTGACGATAAATTGGAGCAGCGATATGCTTTGATCGATATGGTCTTAGTCCCCGATAGCTAGTCTCATTCATATCAAGTTTAGTTGTTAATAACAGCATTATAGTCCACCACCACTTGAGAGTATCGAACAGTACGCACCTTTAAAAGAAACCCAAGGGTTACACCATGTGCACCTTCAAGCTCCGTGCCGAAATTCAACAAATTCCCTATCGCCAATACCAATTTATTTCTTCCGGATCTTCTTTGACGCCTTTCGCCACAGTGCTATCAGTGATAGCACTGTAGCCATTGGCAGCAGTTTTCATCTTTTCTCGACCACGTTTGAAAAATTCTTGCTGCTTCCTCTCCAAGAAAAATGGTAAAACGAAGTCAACTACATGTACCGATTGCAATCGATAAGCCTCAAAACACCTACTGAATAAATAAACATCCCACTCAAAAAATCCTACCATTGGAGCAGCGATTGACGAGAAGCAATCGATTGTCAGTGCGTCAATAGCATCTTCTATATGCGCCGTACATGAACCCGATCGTTTATATTTTGACTCTGTATTATTATCAGCTTCAGCATGTTTGTGTCCTCCACTACTCCGTGGAGGCAAAAATGGTTTGGAGAAGGGGAAATCAAGCCAGAAAAGAATTCGTATTTACCCTGTCCTCAGTTGAAATACAGTAATGGTTGTGATTTATCCCAGCGATAAATTGCACCCGCAATTTGCATGCAATTTGCAGGGGTGCAATTTGCAATCTCGCAAGAGCTCGAAACCCTGGTAAAAACCCGGATGTACCGGAAGATAGTACCCTTTTTTTTCAAGACTGGACCTTTTTCCAGTGTACAGTTGTCACCCCATCTGTTTGAAATGCGGTCCAGAGTAGGATAGGGCTAGGCAGGCTTGTTGTCATAAATATATAACCTTCAACAATCCAGACATGGTATTAGTAAAGGTTAGGTTGAAGGTAGTCTAGTTGTCCAGAAGCGTTTACTCTTCCTAGTAAAGGAAGAGTTTGTTGAAGGTTATTTAAAATAACCTTCAACAATCCAGTACATTAAAATATAACTTTTTTTAGGTATCATTTTCGATTTTCCTCGACAGAAAAACATCATTTACGATGAATTTCTTCTCGAAAATTCTGGCTTTGGCCGCCTTAGCTGCTAGCAGCACTGTTGCTAAAGACCCAGTCTTCATTTCACGCACGAAATTTGGTAATTCTACAGCTGGTAAGAAGTTTTCGGATTTTGATGGCGTTAAGCCTCAAATGAAGATCATCTCTGCTTGGATCCGAGGCCGCGATCGCGTCGACGCTGTTGGTTTTAAATATACATTGCCGAATGGCTCGCCAGGTGCCTTTTCCCACGGTGAACGTGGAGCCGATGAACTTCAAATTAATCTTGGACACGGTGAATACTTGAGAAAGGTTGAGGCTTACTCTGACTCGAAAGGCCTCATCTATCTCATGATGGAAACCAACACGAATCGCTCCACCTACGCTGGCACAATGCCGACATATATCAGTGAAATGGATATGCAAGATGATTCGTACCAAGTAGGTGGTTTCACGGGCTTTGAAGACAATGGAAAAGTGGTCAGTCTTCAGACGATCTGGACGTTGCGCTAAAAAAGACTAGCTAATTCCCAGAGACTAGGGTGGGATAGTCTTAGCTTCAGTGTTGTTAGTCGCTACAGAGAAAATCCCACTAACGTTTGTTTATTTTACTTTTTCCACTGTTTGCGTGCCATGATTTCTTCGTTTTCCTCTAATGGTACAATACATGATGTATCGATGGTTCTTGCGCGGAACGTGGTGTTGATAGCATCAAACGACTCGTAAAGACGACACTCATGAGTGTTTGCATGTAACAAGTCGAAGACTAGGCTTTTGATTTGTTTTTTGCATTCGTAATTAACCCGTCCTTGCTCCTTTTGTCATCAGGACATGTGCAGAGACAAACAACAAACACAAATAATTACGAGCACCAGTATGAACGATTTAGCGTGTGTCGGCACCCCACACAAGCGGTTGTGAACCAAACGG
>MIQA02003419.1:0-11076 GCA_001887855.2 Sclerospora graminicola | reverse complement strand
ACCCTTCGTGGTTTACACGGACCATGCGTCACTACGCACGGCCGTGAATTCGCCGAACATCTCTCAAAGAATGGCACGTTGGCTGTCATTCTTTGCAGAATACAACTTCACGGTTGAGTATAAACCGGGAAAGCTGAACGTGGTAGCGGATGCGCTATCACGAAGCCCCGATTACGAGACGAAACCGTCCGTAACCGAAGCAACCAGTGCAAACGCGATACGCTGCACCGATCTGTCTTCGCCGCTTGTGCGACAAATACGTCAAGCGTACGAGAACGACGAGGAAACTCGCCTACTGATCGATTACTTGAGTGATCAATCAGATCGGAAACGCAAGGAACTCCCTGAGTTCCTTCGCGCATGCGTGCATCGTTATCAATTGCACGATGGTCTGTTGCTTTACAGCACAGACCAAGATGATGTAAACCGCATTGTCGTTCCAAACGACGATGATCTCAAACATCAAATTTTGTTTGAGTACCATGATGCACCGATTTCGGGGCATCAGGGTCGAGAGAAGACGTATGCTTCTCTCGCACGCGATTTCTACTGGCGTAACCAATATAAATGGGTACGTAAGTACGTCCGCGCTTGCGAGATTTGCCAGCGCGTCAAGCCCGCACAGTCCGCGCAGGCTCCCCTCCAATCTCTGCCGGTTCCGACAGAGTGTTGGAAGTCCATTTCTATGGATTTTATCTTTGGTCTTCCGGCTGATCACAGTCGGAAAACAGGCATTGTGGTCTTTGTAGACCGTTTCAGTAAGATGGTTCATCTTGCTGCAGTGTCAGCGAATGTCACCGCTGCGCAAACGGCGCGGATATTCGTTGACACGGTATTCCGTTTACACGGAATGCCGGAAAACATAGTCTCGGATCGTGATCCAAGATTTACAGGGCGTTTCTGGCAAGAAACGTTCTCGTTATTGGGCACGCAGTTGAAGATGTCAACCGCGGACCATCCGGAAACGGATGGGCAGACTGAGCGCGTTAACCGCGTTCTCGGCGACATGCTGCGTTCTTACGCACATGCCTTCGAGCAGTGGAGTGATTATTTACCACTCACTGAGTTTGCTATAAACAACTCGGTGCATGCTTCTACCAAGCACACACCGTTTTACGTGAATGCCTTACGGCATCCACGAACCCCGGCTTTACTTGGCGGTACGCCAAATCTAAGTGGGGGAGGGACCCGCTCAAATTCAAAGCGAGTCGATGCACAAGCTGCAGCTGCAACTTGTGAAGAAACTGATGAGTCTTCAACGGTTACTACAGAAGAAACTCAAGCAGTTTCGGAAACCGAAACCGCTTATGCGGAATATGTGTCGGTAGCAATGGCCGCTGACACTGAAAACAACCCATCCACTGCCAACAAAGCAGTAGATGAATTCGTATTACAACGTCAAGCTGTAATACGCTATGTGAAAGACGCGCTTGCTTCCGCTTTTGATAAGCAGAAGCAGAATGCAGACAAAAATGGACGGAAGAACACAAATTCTTTTGAAAAAGGTGAATTAGTCATGTTATCTACAACTAATCTACCTACACATGCAATAAGCAACTTCCCTACACGGAAGTTGCTCCCTAAATTCATTGGGCCCTTTAAGGTCCAAGGTGTTAAAGGGAATGCCTATACCTTAGACATTCCCGCGGCCATGCGCCTCCACCCAACGTTTTACGTTGGGAGACTCAAACCATACCGATCGTCTACGTCTTCGGACGAGACGCATCGCCACGGCGAATGCCGTGCTTCTTCAAGTCTCCCAAGAGAGACTTGTAGTCGGTTTCCAACCGCTGGTGGGAAGCCTGGAGAGCTTGGAGAGTTTCCACCTCCGACTTCAGACGATCAACGTCAAGCATCAGAAGATCACTCTTCTTCTGCAGCACAACCTGCGCATCGAGAATCTCACGAATCTCGTCCCGATGATAACGATACGTTTTCATCGAATGGCACATGTCCTCCCTCAAGGAGTCACAGCGCTTCTCAAGGATGCGGACCTGATGGCCATGCGCCGCAACGACAGCGCCGAGGGAACTATCAACCCCCGCCGCCCCTGATTGACAGTCAGGGGAACAAGCGCTACATTCTCGAGCGCTTGCTTTCGAAGCGCTCGGTTCCCTATAAGAAGGGGCAGCGTACCGAGTACTTGGTGCGTTGGTTGGGATATTCCCAAGAGTTTGACTCTTGGGAACCGATCGAGGTGTTGAGGGCGGATGCCCCTGACCTCCTGCGTGAGTTCGAGAAGGATACTTCTCCTCGAACTCAAAAGAAGCGTCAACACTAAGTGTTGATGAGGGCGGCACGCCCACGTTAGGTGCTGATGCCTGCGAAGCTTCCGATGCCTTAAGAGCATCGACATAGCACTTAACTTCAGCGGGTACTGAGAAGCCTCGGTACCCTCTAAGATCCTTTTCGGTCAGCCGAGGAGCTCCAGGGGGACAACACGGGCATTTCATGCTCGAAGGAACCCCACAAGAGAAACCCTCTTTAATACAAGTGAAATGGACATACTCCATTTTACCTGTTACCGAGTACTTTAAGAAGCGCTCGCGGTTTGCGTGAACCTTCTTCACGTACCTGTCGGGATCTTTGTTGTAATTCTCAACAAAGGCATTCCAACTCTGAGTAAGGGCGTCTTTGTCATCCTTACTATTTTTCGACCCTTTCCGGTTCGTATAGTGACGAGCCTGGTAGAAAAGGTCGATGAAGTACCGACGTCTATCGTCAGTACTACGATCGAAACGACGATTGCGAAGGTCCTCGCAATCGTCAAGGGCATTGATGTCAAACAGTGGGTATTGACAATCACGTTTCATATGCCCACCACTATCATAGGCAAGAGCCCATGCAGGGGTCCAAAACCCCACTTCGTACGGAACATAACGTTCCACACGACCCAGTGAATCGGAAGCAGTGCAAGCCGCTTCCGCACGATGTTTCTTGGTGGGTGGGGCGCCACCTACCGTCTCGAAGTCGTCTTCGCTACGACCCGGCGAATGACGAGGTCCAGGAGGAGCCCTACGTTCCTCATGCCACCGCCTCATCTAATTGTCGCTGTCGTAATCGACGGCGTCAGAAGCCACTTCGCCATCACTTAACGGCGAAGCGGACCTGGTGGTCTTAACCCCACTAGAGTAGCTGGCAGGGACATTATCGTCCTTGCCCCCATACTCGGAGTCGGATGACTCTCCGAAGAGGTCGTTAAACTTCTTCTTTGACACCCGCCTTGCGGCAGGTGGAGACGCGGAAGACGCCGCATTCGCGACGTCTCCCCGCCCTCGCTTAGACACTGCTTCCACAGCGTCTGCCACGAGAGACAAGCGATCTTGTGAAGTTGCCTTGCGCCTCGAAACTACGTTCGAAGCGTCGGCATTCGACGACACTTCCGCATGCGATGCAGAAGTGATGTCCGTTTTCGATGCATCGGCAGTGCTCGTAGGAGCGCCGCTGCGTTTGCTGACCATCAGATTACTTCTGGTCAAGATGGTTTTAAACTGAATTCGTTTATGACCATAAGTCCACCACTCGATTTGCAATATTACGATATATTATTGGCCAACCGCTTGAGTGGGGGTGATGTAATGGGGTACATTTACTAAGTGATATTTGAATAGAAATATCACAGTTCAATTTCAGTCGTTAATACATGAAATGTGAACATTGGATTATAAGTTGTCATAATCCACTTTGAGAACGATTCTGATATAATGAATCTGACAAGTCATCTAATGATAAAATATATTAGATCAGTTTTATACTACATGTTACTAGATTAGTCTGGTCTATTATACTTTTTAGCTCTTACCACCTCATAAATATTTTCATTTAATTTACCTCTAGCATCAGTTCCTAAGTATATATCTATATTCATTATATATTATACTTAATCGGTTAATAATTAATACATTGATTATTTCTTATTTAGTTTATTAAAGTAAACTAAGTAGGACCAAATTACATTTGGTCCAACACAATTTGCACGCTTCCTCATTGCAAACTAACAGTGTAAGCCGCGTAACAGCAGCCCTGTTACAAGGCGGAACAAGCAAAGAGCTCCTGGACAGACGGTCACCTCCCACTTATTCTACATTTTGGGGGTCAACATTATTCGGCTATCCTGGTCGGAACTCGAGGCA
The DNA here is from genome assembly GCA_001887855.2 of Sclerospora graminicola. Classification (NCBI taxonomy): domain Eukaryota; phylum Oomycota; class Peronosporomycetes; order Peronosporales; family Peronosporaceae; genus Sclerospora; species Sclerospora graminicola. The sequence continues at coordinate 6,943 of MIQA02003419.1, read as the reverse complement.
AGCGGATGGATGATGTAGATATATCGAATAGCAGTAGTGACGAGGATTACGAGGATGAGAAGGAGTCTCTAGCTCCTAAGGAGAATAAAAAAACAAGGGTGGACGTGGGTTCAAGTATTGACCGACCGATTATCGTGGATGCTCCCATGGGGGAAGAGGTGGACCATGCGGATGTTTCAACGGATACAATGGTCCGAAACGCCAGTCAAATCACAGAATACGTAAATCACTCACTCTGGGACCCAGACTCATGGGAAGGGGATTTTGAGGATATCGTGCAAGGAAGGACCGACGATACATCATGACTTGAAATTCGAGATTCATCAAATACTTGTGACAAGGGATCCACGAATGATTTTATACTTTCTTTACCGGAGCAAGAACATCTGATGCAAGCGGATCTGGCAAACCCGGTCACCCGAACATGGTTCCTCCAGAAATACCAGATCTCAGAACCAATTTTACATCAATGGTTTCAAAAGGTCTGGTGGGATTATCAACCAGAGCCAGAACAACTATTACTTTCCGAAGCTACATTGTCTGCTTCAGAAGTTTCGCTCACGGATTCTGCAAAGAGGACTCAGTGGACCTGGTGGACGAGGGATATAGCTCGAAACGAGTATTCAGGAGAGAGGATATAGAAATGGAATCACAGCCTCCTGACGATGTCCTGGTAACCAGTGAATTGATGGACGATTTCCAGGATTGGGAAGAGGCATTGAATCAACAAGATTTATCACTTGAGGAATCTGTATCAGCGTGGAATCACAGTCTGACTGGGAACGTAACACCAGTATCGCGTTTCCAAAAGTCGATTAAAAAACTACATGGATGAAAGTGGCTCAACTGGAGCCCAACAGGCTGTTGCATCTATTCAAAGCGGTACCTGGGACATACTATGTGTTAGAAGGCATTCACAATAGTGTTCTGACAGCGGTTACGAAAACGTGAAGAGAGCAATGTTGACTAGAAATAATGGAAACAGGAAAAAACAAGGACTGGCAGATATCCCAGCAACGTGGTTCCGGCAGTGTGAGGATCGATATTTACAAGTTAAGACGCTTGCCCAAAAATTGGCAATTCTGAATAGTTCGCAGGAGTGGATTCGATTACGAAAATCTAAATATGGAGGAAGCGGCATCCGAAAGATGCTAGCTCCTAAACAAGTGGCTATACTCGCACAAGGACTGCTGTGTGCATTTATGTTTGCAGAGCAGTTAGCGGTATTACTCGGCTCTAACTATCATCCGGTCGATTCGAATGCCACACTCCTACAACGGCATTTACAGGCAGTGGGACAGTTCCCGGCCTATGCGGCTCGAGTGGAAGCAGTTGAAAGGGGTGATAGTTCGGGATGGAAGGATATGTCATCTTTAATTCTTTCTGTTCATCTACTGACTCCGGCGACAGTCGTCCAGCCAGTAGTCGATGGTACCGCCTTATCGGTACATGTTTGGTACCAAAGGCACCGCGACGGTAAACCTCATGCGACATCCATACTATAACCTAACCTCTTTGGATACTTATACCAAACATAGGTTGCTACCAAGTATGGCGTTTCACCCGCGGAAACACCAGTCTGTGTCTCAGAGTACCGGGCGGACATTCACGATTGTGAGCCAAAATGCTACAGGGTTTTCCCATCGGGACATAATGGACTGGATGCTCGCTTGGCAATCAGGGAAGCCCAGTCATCACCCACAATTAATTTTATTACAAGAGATCCATATCACGTCTATCAAGGCAAAAGAGAAGGTTGTTTTATCATGTTTGGAGTTTCTATACATTGGATGTGACTTTATCATATTGGAGTGTTTACGAGAAGAAACAAGCTACTCGTCAGACCTGATATTGCTTCGTATATTTCGCCGTGGAAAATGACGTTTTGGACGCAACGATTTATCGCAGTACAATGGAATGGCTGTAAGGTTGTCAGTATTTATGGCCCCTCAAGCGACAGCAAGTCACAAAAGGATTTTTTCTTACCCTTCGAACTACAATTTCAAGACGTCCAAAAAAATGCATTCTTGCAGGTGATTTTAACTGCGTAGATTTACCGGTGCTAGATCGCCTTGGTGATCAACGCTCAACGAAACCAGACAGTGCGGTTCTATCGCGATTAGTAGAAGAATGGAATATGATTGATGCGCGGTTATTGATGGATTCAGCTTTGGAAGAGACACATTTGGACCCGACTGAACATTTCACCTTTTGGAGAGAAGTGCAGGCTAGCCATTTGGATCGTTTTTATGTGACGGATAACTGACGATCATGGGTGGCATGGGTGGCAGTGGACACACCTCCAGTTTTTCCAGACAACCATCAAATTACGTTATCTTTTAAGGATCTGATGACGACTGGAGTTCATATGTCTCTAAGGATACCTATCTATCCTTTTTTTTGTTCTAGGTCGGACGATGTCCAACATTCACTGCTATGTCAATTGTCACGTGGCGTTCACATTATTGTAGATGCAAGTAAGTGGGATAATGGGGTGGATGTTATAAGGGATGTCCTGTATGTGTGGTGTAGTCGCTCTCAGAAATTCCTTCTGAGATGCTGACACCCACGGGGGGCCCAGATGACTGACTTTCGGAGGGGGTACTCCGTCCATCCAGGTCTTGATCCGATCCGGCATCCAGCCGGCTAGATCGGTCGCTTCCATCACCTTGGTTGTGACGACTTGGATGATCCATTTTTGCCTTGTGTACCCGTCAGCACTGGCGGTTACGCTCTCTTGGTGGACTCTAGGGCGAAAAGTTCAAAAAGTCCGTCGAATAGGGAAACGAGGGTCAGGACTAGGGTTGCTCCTGGGTGGAAATCTTCACCGGGGAGCAGGATTGGCAATATACTTGAAGTTTGTATACCGCAAAGACTGGACCGAGAAGAATCGTTCAGCCAGCTAAACTAAAGATAATAAAGGGGTAAATACAATCTTGTGTGCAAATAGGGAATCCAAATAATACTCCACAATCTTCCACAGTAGGCAAAAAGTTACCACACTTGCCAATAGAGATAAAATGTGTTCAAAACACGGACGACTTGAGTTGAGTATAGGTTTCACGACGACTCCCGGTCAGGGGACTTCCGGTGGGTTCCTTATAACCTTCCCCGGGTAAGCCAATAGCATCTAGAGCAAATAGTGCAGTGGCTAAGCGCCAACTTGGTAAGTCAGAGGTAGTGGGTTCGATCCTCACACAAAACAAATTTAGGGGACCTTGTTAACCCTCTGCTGTGAACCAATGAAATGACTTGCGTTTTGGAAAGCGAAGCGTATACTGATTTTTATCCCTAGATCCAATACAACCTTTTGTGTAACCTACCCAAAAATAACCTGGCTGGATAGTTATGTGCCTTACCTTAAATAGCGTGGTCAGCTCAACCTGGATAGCCTTTGTGTACCGTACACTAAATATCCTGGATACCCCTTTGTGTACCGTACACCAAATATCCTGATACCCCTTTGTGTACCGCACCCCAAATACCCTGCTCAACCTGGATACCCCTTTGTGTACCATGCACCAAATATCCTGCTCAACCTGGATAACTATCCACCTCGACCTGGACAAAACCTGGCCGCCGACTCCGATTCCCCTTTCGCGGCTATGCATCCACCTTTGGCGTCCCATCCTGCTTCTACAGGGACATAGCCTTCCTCAGGGCCCTTCATACGTACATTCCTTGGCCGATCCGCCCCTTTGTCACCTTTAACCACCATCGACGGCCATCCAGCCCCACCTGGTCCGACCGGCCAACTTCTGGCTGACCTGGTTCCGAGCCTCCGGTTCACCCTCATCTAGCTTGATTCCATACCTTGCACCGATCCGTCGCTTGTAAGTACATCGGGCAGCTAGCTGGGACCAGCATTTCTACCAATCAGGTGAGTGTATTCACTTCTCATTAGCCCGCTAATTCCAGGACCACTTCACCACATGTGCATGGCGGAAACGTCTCTCTCGACGGCATAAACACCGGCGCATCAGTAACAGAGAACTGTACAAGATAATGCGATTAAAGAAATCACTTAATTTCATCCGTCGCACTCTCGTTAGAGAGCGAAATACGTTTTAGACGTGGGTCTCGGCTCCATAGGTCAGCGGCTGATGCCCGCTGGCTGTTTAAACGCATAGCGGTGTGGGAACGGGACCAGACTGTCATGAAAATTTCTTCTACCCCCGAACTTTGGTTTCCTGACAGTATGTCTATCCCGGATCGTTTTGCATTGACCTGGAAGCCCATCTTAGGAGAAAGTCGCTGAACGGTGCCTACTACTCATTTGCTAGAGGCAGTGCAGAGTTTTATGCAGATTCATGAGGAGTGTAAGGTCACGGCTTCGTAAAATGAGGATTTACTAGTATCCATATCGGAAGAGGAGGTTCAGATGGCAAGCAAGGGTTTGGAACGTCCAAAAGCTGCTGGCCATGACGCTTGGAAATGATTTCTACAAAGATTTTCCGATGATCTTGGTGGGACTTCTGGTACTTGTTTTTAACGACATTTTAAAGGGTTTCTCGCCTCCGAAATCCTTTATGAAAGCTATAGTAACTCCCCTGCGAAAAAAGGGGACTCTAGCAACGCATTGGATTACCGTCCAATTTCGTAACTTACTACGGGGTACAAGTTATTCGCGAAGATTCTGGCCAGACGTCTACAGAAATTTCTCGGTCAACTTATAGGCGATTCCCAGCAGGGGTTTGTGACGCGACGGCGTCTGGATAAAGCTGTGGTTCTAATGATGGCTACTTTCGAAAATTACAGGTCCAAACAGAAAATCGATGTGGATCAAAGTGCTGGAGTTTATTTCTGGATTTTAGTAAAGCATATGACACAGAAAATCGTCAATTCCTTCTTATGATACTTACTCTGTTTGGCTTTTTGGATGCCTTTGTGGACTTGATGGCGTGCACTTGGGCACGACTGCGGAATTCTTTGTCAGCAATCACTTCTCTATTCCGTTTGACGTTCTTTCTGGTATACGTCAAGGGTGTCCTTTGGCGCCTCTGCTCTTCATCCTGGCGGTCGAACCTCTCGCACTATTGTTATTACAGGAACCAGCTTTGGCGAGTACCACCCCTCTACGACAAAATTGTACTGTGGAGCACCGATTCTCGGCTTTTACGGATGATTCTACCGTTTTTGTGAAGCATGCAAGTCTGGTCCCATTAGTGCTCAAGGTAGTCCGACGTTTTGGAGATTTAGCGGGACTAAAAATTCAATGGGAAAAAGTAAATTTGTATGCTTAAATACACTCTCGGTACCAGGAACGTCGTACGGTATACCACTTTTACCGGCAGCAGATACGGTAAGATATCTCGGTTAACAGTTTGGATGGGCAGTATTAGGAGAAGTTAATTGGGCATTACGTCTTAGGGCCGTTAGACGGCGCCTGGCAACAGCAGCGGTATGCAGCACGGCTTTGGTAGGAAGGGTCCAGCTCTTTAAAGTGATTGCTATTCCCCCCATTATCAATACGGCCCGATTATTTTAACCATCTCGAGAGGTAATAGTGCAGCTACTTCATATGCAAAAATCGTTTATCTGGTGCAAGCAAACCAGTGATGAACAATGTAAACACAAAATCTCCCCTCCCTTACCGTTCACTCCAAGAGGGGCGGAGGGAGTCGGTTTGATTTCTATTCCAGTAGCTATTAAGATTCAACGCCCAGTGATGAACAATGTAAACACAAAATCTCCCCTCCCTTACCGTTCACTCCAAAAGGGGCGGAGGGAGTCGGTTTGATTTCTATTCCAGTAGCTATTAAGATTCAACGCCCTAAACTAGCCACACAATGGCTCATTGTGGCCCCGGATGTGTATCAGAAGGCTTGGTTGCATGTGATGGATTTTGTGCAAGCGGGCGATGCGAGGCCGGCCCTATGCCCTCTGAAGGGCTCCCACACTCTGAAGGTGGTTGGAGATCTTTCCCCGCGGGCAGCCAGGAGCGATTAGACAAGAATTGGCGAAATGACTTGGACCAGATCCAGGTCAACGGGAAGGGCTCGTGCAGTACACTCGGAACCATTTAGGGGAGGTCCTCGAAACCATGTCAGCTAACATGGATTTGCCATCACATAGGGCTACGCCGATAGGGTGGATGGAAATAACAGTACCGGTGGAAAAATACGAGTTTCATGGAATCCTCCCAGCAGACATGCTTCCATTCTGGGGTGCCTACAGTTGGGCATCGAATCCATGGATTAAAGAATTACGAGCGCCTGAACTCCGCTTTCGAAAATATGATCGAATATAGAATACCAGTGAGGCCATTCGGGATTTACAAATCAAACGACTAACTTCGTCTACGTTTTCGTGGCAGGTTATTGGGTGTGCAAGGGCAATCGCATACAAGGGCTAAATTGGGGCGATGGATGAGCGCGATCGTTTTGGCATCTCCAAGGATCGAGATAAGCCACTTTATCGGAGAAACGCCCTGCATATCTCTTTATCGAGGACCGCGACAACTGGAGGTGTAACAGGGCACTGTTATGCGGCTTACACTGTTAAATTGCAGTGAGGAAGCGTGCAATTGAGTAGGACCAAATGTAAATTTGGTAGCTATAAACATAGACTAATTAACTTATAATTAATCTCTTAAGTGTATATATATTAATATATATAACTTAAGGTTACTTGTGGGATAGAAGGTAAGTTTAAGAGTGAATATATTATGAGTGGTTTAGAGTTAATAACTATAATTAAATCTAAACTAATCATACAAACATGTAGTATAAAGCTGGTCTGAATGATATTTTTATCATTAGATTACTTCTTAGATTCGATAATGATATCAGAATCTGTTCTCAAAGTGGATTATAATAACTTATAATCCAATATTCACATTTCAGACATTAAGTCTGAAATTGAACTGTGATAATTCTACTTAAATATCACTTATGTAATGGCACCCCATTACATCACCCCCCACTCAAGCTGGTTGGCCAAT
>MIQA02003416.1:0-38241 GCA_001887855.2 Sclerospora graminicola | reverse complement strand
CTCTCCAATCCTTGCAGCGCTCAACGTCTTCGTCAAAAGATCAGCCACCATGTCAGCACTCGATACGTGCTCCGGCCTCATCTTGCACTTCCTCGTGTAATCTTTCACGAACTTCAACTTCACGTCGACGTGTTTTGTGCTCGCAGCACTCGCTTCGTTCAACAGTTGTTTGATGGCAGCCTGATTGTCTATCTTCAAGACAATCGGCGCCCGTGAATTTATGCCAATCTCACCAAGCAATTATCTTATGCCCAGCGCTTGCTTCCCACCGACAGCGGCAGCCACGAATTCTGCCTCGGCTGTCGATAGCGCGACTGCACCTTGTTTCTTGCAGCTCCACCCCGCCACAATGCCATTCACGTAAATTACACTTGCGCTGATGCTCTTGCGGTCGACCTTGTCAGCCGCAAAATCCGCGTCACTGTAGCTAACTATGCGCACAGGCATAGCTTCGCCATCATCATGTTTCAATTTCAGCTTTAGAGTCTTTGTACCCTTAAGGTACCTCGCGACTCGCTTCGCCATCTTGAAATCAAAAAACGTCGGTGCATGTGTCCTTCTAGTCACCCTATGCACCGCAAATGCAATGTCCGGACGAGAGCACCGTGAGATCCATAATAGACTGCCGACCAACGATTGGAATTCCCTAATCGTGGGATTTTTTCCATCTTTGATCGCCGTCAAACGTGAGTCCAAATTTTCAGGAATTTCTTCTTCCATAATCGGGGTTCTCACGATGTTCGCGTCCTTTAGTCCGTGCTTGTCCAACATTTCGTCAATCGTGATTTCTTGGTCAATCCAATACCCACTCTCCGGATCTCCTCCGATCCGCATGCCCAAAAATTTTTCGACCTTTCCAAGGTCTTTCAATCCCAGAACTGCCATTTCCACAAAGAAATTTTCGACCAATCTTTCATCAGTGGCGGTCGCTAGTAGGTCGTCGACATAGACTCCCACTAGGACCGAACCACTGTCATCACTTCGGACAAAAATATAAGTGTCAGTGAGACGCTGCATAAACTTTAATTCCACAAGGGTGTCTCTTAGTAATTCGTACCAGAGACGCCCCGCTTGTTTTAATCCGTAAAGATTCTTTTCCAACTTCAATACCACATCGTTTTCAGTCCTCGCACCTAACTCTTCGAGCTTTTCCTTCGGTATCTCCATTCCCTTAGGCACCTTTAGATGTATCTCATAATCTTCTTCGGTAGACGCTTTCGGATAGGCGCTAGGCACATCGCCGTGCCGTGCAGGCACCTTCCAGATGATCGCCATAACCAAAATCATCTTTACATTATTCAGATCCATCACGGTTGAAAAGGTAAAGAAATAGTCTTCGCCGAAAATTTGACGATCGCCCTGGGCTACGAGCCGAGCCTTTCGGTGCTCAACAGTTCCATCAGCCTTCATTTTAGTCTTGTATACCCACTTCGTGGGCAAGGGCTTCTTATCGTCCCTCTTTCGAACAATTCTCCAAGTCCCTAGCTCCTCCAAAGACCGTAACTCTGCATCTTCCGCTTCTTTCCATTCACGAGATAACTTGCCCTTATGGGCCTCGAAATAGCTCGTAGGGTCGGGTTCAGATGCCGCTGCACGGCTTTCACCTGCACCTGACTCTACAACCGCAAACGCACATAGGAGGTTATCTCCCTGATCACTTGGGACTGCCGGGGTCACTTCACCCGGTTCCTGTTCTGCCGGGGCACCTTCGGTATTGTCTCCTTCCGAAGTGCCTACCCGGTCCTGGGACTTCCTTTTTGCTTTCCCCTTCTGTTTTAATTTTTCAAGCGCCGCTGCCTTCGGTGTCGCCTTTTTCTTGCGTCCTGATTTGCGCGTCTCAGCCTGTTTCCGCTCCTTGGCGCGCCCGGTGGACCCGTCTTCTTTGGTTTCTGCGATTTTCGCACGCGCTTCACATACGGGTGCCCCTTCCTCGGGGTCACTCAACAACTTCGCGATTTGCTTGTTCGCGGTGTCGCTCAGGGTTTCAATTTGGGTGACGTGTCTTGTGGTCGTTACGACCCGATCTTTCAGTAGCAAGACTTTGTACCCCTTCGTTTCGTCGCTCTTCCCCAAAATCAGGCCTCTTTCGGCGTGTTTCACAAGCGATTTCGACCGTGAATCCCTGTATACCATGCACGGGGATCCAAAAACCATGATATCTCCAATGTTTGTTGGTTTTTTCGTGAGCATTTGGATCGGGGGTGCCCTTCCAGGGTTTGCTCTGGTCGGACTACGGTTGAGTATGTACGTGGCATACCCCGCCGCCTCCGTCCAGAAAATTAAGGGCACACCCGACCCAAAAATCATGCACTGGACCATGTTAAAAATGGACCGGTTCATCCGTTCGGCCTTGCCGTTTGACGCCGGTGTGCCTGCCTCAGTAATCTGACGCCGCACACCCGTCTGCTTGCAAAATAAATCAACTGTGCGGTATTCTCCTCCGCCGTCAGTACGTAGAACATGGATGCGGCTGTCAAATTCTCGTTCGAACCAGCATAAAAAATGTTCAAACATTTTTGCGGCACGATCTTTCGTCCGTGCCGCAAAAACGCGCACGTAATTGCTGTAGTGATCCACAAACACTACGAGAAATCTGTTCCCACGCCGATCGCGTGGGGTTATTGGGCCTTTTAAGTCGCTGCATATCACCCCACCCACGCGATCAATCGGTGCGTGCTTTCCGGAATCTTGTTTTGGCTGCTTCGTTTTGTATCACTTGCCCTCTGCGCAGGTCAGGCAATTAGGACGTGAGTGGTCCGTAATTCTGATGCCTGACCTCGGGTCTCGGGCCAATTTTTCAACTGCGTCGTAAGAAATATGCCCGAGCCGCGCATGGAAGTGATGTAGGGTGCCTTCTTGCACTTCATCCCCTACATTACTTTGGGCTACGTTCATAACCATGTTTGAAAACGTTTTAGCGCAATTTAGTGGTCTGTCTGCGCGTAGATAAGCCACAAAAACAGAACCATAAACTTCAACATCAAACAAGACTTGGTTTCGAAAAGATAATTCCATTTTTTTCCGTTATCTCTCAAAATACATCCTTTTTTGCGCAAACAACCCAAAGATATGAGGTTCTTCGCCAATTTCGGCGCAAAGAAGACCTCCGTAAGCGTAATCTTGGCGCTTCGTCCAGTGACATCGCTTGTACGCAATGTAACTTGGCCAACCTTGGTCACCTGCAGTAACCCACCGTCTGGAAGAGTTAACGCGTCACTCTGACCGCATTCACGCGCGTCTTCCAGAAGGCTTTCGTCCGATATTAAGTAGCGACTTGCCCCACTATCCACAATCCACAGATTTTCATTAAAAACTTCTTTATCAGCGCCTTCTTCCGCGCTCTCGCTCGTGGATAACACAAAACGTCTTTCGGAATCCTTGGGGCCCTGCCGCCCGCGTTTTTCACTCTTGTGGTGACCTTTCTTGGACTCTTGTTGCGGGCAATTTCGCTTAATGTGCCCTTCAAGCCCACAACCATAGCAAACACGTTTACTGCCCTGTTCATTTACAGCATTCACTGCGGACCGTCCAAAACCCTGGCGCTTGAGCTTGTAGGCGTCATCATCCAGTTCTTGCGCCCAGGATATCAATTCCTGGGCGTGTTGTAGATAATCTTGTCTCTGCGGATTGTACCGCACCATCAGCGCAATTTTTAGCCTTGGGGCCGCGAACTTTACAGTGTTTTCCACAATTAATCGTTCACTGGAATCGCTTTCACGAGCCAAAGCAACCAGGTATAAAACGTGTTCGGTCCAGGACCTTTTTGGGTCCTTTTCCGCTGCGAAAAGCTGTGCTGCCTGATAGTGCGAGATGTTCACCTTGAACGCACTCAGCATTTGCTCTAGCACAAAGTAAAGGGTCGGTGACGCTTGCCACCAGGTGCCAATGTTTTCTTGGAAATACTTGAGGGCAACACCTTCCAGGTGCTCCCCCAACTTGTTGACCTTCAAGCGGTCGTTCCATACGAAACCGGAGGCAATTTCTGCTATCTCCACGGCTTCGATAAAAAGATACGCCCACTGCTTGAAACCCGACCCTAGGCCTGCGTAAATTTCAACTCCAGAGAAATTTTGACAGCATTTTAACCCCGTTCGTGTTTACCACTGGGTTACCGCCTAAGTTTCCAGGCGCACCCATGCCGGCTGCCATTCCAGGCACTCCTGCCCCGGCTGCCATTCCCGGTATGTTGATTCCCGGCGCCTGCATCGGTGGTGGAGCCTCTTCACCGCCCCTTAGACCACCCCCGCGCCCAATACCGTCTTCACCACCGAGGTCGTTCAGGGTCATTTTCATCCCGAACGGCCCGTGGTTCTTCAGGGTGTCCCTAAAAGCACTCGCGTACTCAGATCCCTTGTTGGACCCTGGCGACGTGCTGGGAGCCGAACCCTGCGACCGCGCCTCTTCCACTGCTTCGAGGCGCCGGTCCATGCGCTTGAGGTATTCCAAAATAATCTCCATATTCGTGTCTGCCTTTTCGGCCTTTTCGTCATCCATCTCTCAAAACAAAACACCGAGAACTTAAAATCAAAATTAACTCGTAGTCGTAATTCCAAACAATCCACACGAGAAAAACAAGATAGTCTCCAGTAATCAAACGAAACGTAAAATTGTATCGAGATAGAAAATCCACAGACAATTACTTCCAGCAGTATAAAAAAGTGCAGTTAGAGCCCGTAGTTCCTTGGGCTCATAACCTGTAGGAAAGTAGACTTTTGTACGAAGTAGCAGGCACCAGCAATGTAGTGCCCGGTGCCTGCAATCCGGTTAGAAATTGCGTGCCACCCTGTTGTTCCACTTGACGTCTAGCTTAGTCCTGTCGACTAGAAGAGGCGCTCCGCTCCGCACTACCACTAGAATTAACTGCTTGTGGTGTTGTAAGGTAAAAAGGATAATAAAATGTATTATTAAGTTATTAAGTTCTAAACCGTACTTTATATTCTAAAATTTGTATGTAGTGGTCCACGCTGTTTTGTTAACTTGGAATTTCATTTTCATCGAAAATCATCTTGTAATTCCAACATGTATACCCCATCGTGTTCTTGGGCCAAAGCAGCCGAGATTCCTCTGCGCATTGCATCCATCCATCGTTAGCCACGGCTACTTGCTTATATGAATATTGGTATAGAAGTCCCACAGGCCACTTCCCCCTTTCGTAAACACTCCTCTGGCTTTTCTGTCTTCGTTAGCAACGTTAAGTTGCACGCTTAAACTGAGTGGTAGTGTCCTCTCAGCTCGTCCCCACACCCGAACATTCCTAAGCTGTCATCAAAGTATGCCTTGGTTGCTCCCAGGTGTAAGCCCATTCCAGCCCATTCACACCCCCAAAGTCCTCCCTTTGAGCGAAAGGTAATAATGTAGTCCTGGTGAGGTGGCTCCACATCACCATTGTCGTAGGGGCTGGCTCGATGTGAGACCAGCCCCGTTTATCTTGAGCAGAGCTCACCGCCTCACGTATCGCTGCTGACGGTAAACACCCGTACATTCCTCTCTGGTCAGCAAAAGTTTGCCTAGGGTCTCCCAGGTGTAAAGGCCATCCATGCCCATACACCCCCCCCAATGTTCTTCCCCTTGGTAGCAACAGCTAGTAAAGGTAATTATGGGTGAGGTGGCCCCACAGGTAGTCGTGGCCGCCACCACCTCACCTTATTCGTGCGAACTGGCTCGATGTGAGACCAGCCCCGTTTATCCTGAACAGAGTTCACCGCCGCACTTATCGCTGCAGACGGTGAACTCAGTAGCCCGCGTTGGCTTGACGTTCTCCCGTCCGGAGGAGGAGGGCCTGGCCCCGTGCCCAGGCTGTTCGTCGTCTTGATTCCGTCGCTTCGTACCTCTTGCCAGATCCTCCCCATCCTTGTTGGGTGAGGTCTTGGCTGCAAATTCGAAAGTGTTTGTCTTTATTGTAAATATACTCAGGAAACATCAATTTAATGTGCTGACCACCACTTTCTGACTTTTCTGCCAAGTACGTGGCTACATTCGTGACGTCGTGATTTTTGCTTGAGTGAAACGTATGCCTCAAAACCTGTTTCGTCTTCGATCGTCTCATCGCCTCCGAGCACATACTCGCCTCCGACTTAAAGACGCGACATAAGTTAGATGGCACTGACGGCTGCGAGGCTCGTGTGCTCCAACCACGACATCTTGTGCGACTCGTTGCATGTGAGAGAGACTATCGAACAGTCGGATTACTCGATCGGGTGGACGCAAGAACGTGCGGCGGCTTCTGGTATGTAAGATCTGGTGCAGCAGTTGGCGTTGAAGTCTCCCACAACGCCTCCGAATGCTTGAAATTATAGATTTCGCGGTCTGCAACGGCCACCTCGACATTTTATGTGGTTGCACAGCACGAAACAGTTGAATGGCTGTTCGACGCGTGCCATAGATGACGCGGTCAAGAACGGCCATCTTTTGATCATGCAGTGGATACAAAAAAATCGAAGCGAGGGCTGCACCACCAAGGCCATGGACTACGCCGCTAGCAGCGTCCACCTCCCGATTGTTCAATGGTGTTAATCGTCACCGCTCTGAAAGGACCACAACTCGCGTCATGGATTTGGCAGCGCAAATCGACATTTACATGTACTGCAGTGGTTTCTCGAGAATCGCTCGGAAGGATGCACACCATGTGCTGTAAACTACGCGGCCACGGGGCCACTAACATATTGTGCGCTGGCTATGCGATCTTCTTCCGAGGAACGATTTAGAAAGTCTAGTTGCGCGGCAGTTTGTTCGATCATTTCGGACCTGTTTCGTGCTGAGTGATATGACAGGAATGCGTAAGTGGGATTGTGGTCAAGGCCAAGCTCTAATTAAGACGCTGTCATTTACCGTACTATAACTCAAGTTTAAATAAATACCGGCTATACTTACTTCTATTGTAGTTATGTCCCTTTTCGGATGTCAGGTCATTGAGTTTTTACCGCCGGTACAATATTTTACAAGAAACCCCAACTGGGTGCCAGGATTGGATGTTGTGTAGATTTTGGTTTGGTGCGCTCTAGGCTAGCCCCTTTTTATAGCCTTCATTTTTTGCCCCCCTTAAAAACCTTCCTAAATCTCTGGCTTTTTGGCGATATTACACAAAAACCAGATTTTTAGAAACGGGTTTGCCTGCCCTATGTGCTCTGTTTTGTCCCACGATGACCAAGAGCGTGCAAAACGGTCGTTTTCGTGGCCAAAGCTTTTGAGCATAGATTCTCTCTTGCCAAGGTTTCAGCCAATAAGAATCATCGTTGAGGAATGATGGTCATTTTTATCTCAATGAATCCTCCGAATTACTTTACGAAAAAACGAGATATACAATAATCATTCGAAGTTTGGTGTACATAAATGAGCTGAACAATGACATGAAAGCGCTAATTCGACAATGCAAGAGCGATTGGTTGCGTGGGATCTTTGACCTGAATATGCAGACGATCGAGGCGATTCCTGGAAACAAGCCACAAGTGCAGCACAATATCTCTCGTCGTCCAAGTGAAATGAAAGGGAAAAACAATCAAGCAGGGGAATAAATTGCGGAATATTCGAGAAGTCTCGGTGAGTGCGCAGTTTCGCTATCAGTTGCAAGAGCTCATGAACTAAATCTCACTGGCCAACCCTCGCTACGTGCGATGCATTAAACCAAACGAGCTCAAGCATCTCCGCATTCTTGAAGCCGTCGGCAAGTCTCGTGTACAGGGCGCTACAGTGACGACGCTGTTGAGTTTACTAGATGGTGGGACAATTAAAAACTGTACAATTGTCTCGACTTGTTGATTTCTTACGGCTTAGTTGTCAAGCGGATGATGATCGTGGCACGTCCAATAATGCGACGGCTAAACATAACCCACTTGCCATGGTTTGCAGCCGATTTCAAGCCGCAGATGTTTGACGAGTCAGCAGATTTTGAGTCCGACGAACAGAGCAGAACAATCTTGTGTGCAGCAGCGGAAACATACCTTAAAGGACTACCGACATATTCGTCGGTGCTGGCAGATCTTGGGCGTGATCTTAGTTGGCACAAGCGCAAAAGACGTCGCGCCAGTTCAAAAACACATACTGCTAGTGCTGGTGAATCCAAGCATTGTAAAATAAATTTGGACGGGGTATCCGGACTCAAGCGTGCAAATTGTCAATTATCGGCTTGTTCTTCTAGCACCGAACCGGAAATGAGGAGCCCAGCTTTGCCCGAAATTAGCTACACAATTCGCCGGTTTGTAAGCCATCAAAAGTCTTAAATGCACAGCCAACAGTATAGGAAGCTCGGCTTTGCTTATGGTGTCATGAATCGGTGTAAAGCCCTGCATCGAATTTTGTGGAAAGCTTTGCATGAGACCGGGTCAAGTCTTCAGCTCCCGGGCGATGAAAACGATGCCACCATTCACGATCTACCTTTACAAGGAGATAACGACGTTTCTGCTGACAGCAAAAGGCAACATCAGCTACCTTCGCCAGGAATCGTGTTTTCCCGCGAGTCGGTTTTACACTCAATACCAATATATTTATACATACAAGTTTTCTCGGGGGGTATGATTCTGACTGGATCAGAGTTTTCTATTGTGGAAGAGGCCGTCAAGCATCAGGCACCTTTCAATCGATTCCCGAGACACTACAAATAAAAATTTGGAGTCATGAATCCCAGCGCCCGGCAAACGTTTTGGGTACTCTGGCTGCTGCGTTTAAAGAAGCAGTGACGACATCGAATGCCATGCCAAGGCGTTGTGGTAAAGTGACTTATGAATTAATTGATGGGAAGGTGTGAAGTACTTTCCAGAGGGCGCCTTCTGATTGGCAGAAAATATGGACCAAGGGCATAGGTGCCGGATGGACGCCGCCGAGCGTATCTACCAGCGGCCGGACGGCGCCAGGCCTGGAATCAGGCCGGATGAATGCGACTGAAGACGTGGATAGTTGGGCTAGCGGGCTAAGCGGACGCGACGACCACGGATGGCGGACGGCCGAGGGGCGGATTGGTTGGAAGGTATGAGCGAAAGGGGCCTGAAGGAGTGTGAGTGTTCTAGTGGATGAAGTAGGCACCCAGATCGGACGTGGAGCTGCCAAGGAAGTGCTAACGCCAGCGGCCAGTGAGTTCAGATGGATGGCCATTCGGCCGATCCGGCTGGGTTCGATGTATCAGCCGGGCTGGTACCATTTAGGTTCGGTGTACCGGCCGGGTTGGTACCATTTGGGTTGGGTGTACCGGCCGGGTTGGTACCATCTTGGGTTGGTGTACCGGCCGGGCGGGTACACAAAAGAGCAACCATAACCGGGCCACTTCAGGTAAGACACATAGCTGTCCAGCCGGGCTATTTGGGGTAGGTTCACAAAAGGGAGTATTGGACATAGGGATAAAAATCAGTATACTTTTCGCTTTCTTTAAGACAAGTCGCTTTTTTTTTCATTGGTTCACAGCAGAGGGCTAACAAGGTCCCCTCTTGCTGCTATTGGTTTGCCCGGGGAAGGTAAGTAACCCACCGGAAGTCCCCTGATCGGGAATTGCGGCGTTGCGTATACTCACCTCAAGTCGCCCGTGTTTTGAGCACGGTATATCTCGTATTGGAAAGTGTGGTAATATTTTGGCCTACTGTGGAAGATTGTGGAGTTATATTTGGATTCCCCTTTACATACACGTTTGGATTTACCCCTTTATTGTTATTGGTTTGGCTGGCCGATCGATTATTCTCGGTCCAGCCGTCGCAGTATACAAACTTCAAGTATATTGCCAGTCGAGCTCCCCGGTGAAGATTTCCGCCCAGGAGCTACCCCTAGTCCTAACCCTCGTCTCCTTATTCGACGAACTTTACACTTTTCGCCCTAGGGTCTATCAAGAGAGCGCAACCGCCAGTACTGACGGGTACACAAGGTGAGCTTTTAACATGGATCATCCAAGTCGTCACGACCAAGGTGATGAAAGTGACCGATCCAGCCGGCCGGATGCCGGATCGGATCATGACTCGGATGGACGGAGTACCCCCTCCGACAGTCAGTCATCTGGGCCCCCCGTGGGTGTTCGCATCTGAGGAAGAATTTCTGAGAGCGACTACACCACATTTGCCTCATAGTCTTGGCTAATTTCCATAACTTTGAGATGTCTCTGGAGTAAACATAAAATGGTGACTGTTGGATGGTATTTATCCCCGATTATAGCCGCCAATTGTTCTGCAAACAAATGAGCACTAAGAAGCATTGTAGCTAGGAGCAGGACTTGTCTAGGCGCTAGTAACTTCAGCACCGTGTTACCACCAAATTGAATTTTCCTTAAACGAGACCATTCTTGCGAACTATTCATGATCGCCAATTTTTGTCCTTTCGTTTTCATCACAGTAAAGCGTTGTTCCCACTCCATAAACCATTGATCCGCAGTATCCATTAACCCTTCGCGTTTTCCGGCATCCACAACCGCCAACCAACATTGTTCTCTCCAAGGTTTAGTAAGTTCCACTAACACGCTGGAATGGGCACTGTCCAGTATATAATGTGACCCTGGGATGTCCTTAATTAGATGGAGTGAGCGATTTGCTTCGAGGTGGGCTGCCTTGATCCATAAAGTCTTCGTCGAACTAACTAATGGAAAAGGAATACCAGTTTGTTCCTCCCAGGTGAGTAATAACTTATGCCAAGTTATGTTAGAAACCTCCAACGAAATAGGAACCAGAGGCGTTTCTTTCTCACATTTCATAAATTCATCCATCAATTCCCGTTCAACTGGTACTATTTCCATTGACTCGGTACTCCCCTCAATGGTAGTCCGACGACAAATTCGTTTTGACGTGGGGCTATCGCCCCCACCGGATTCTTGAGTGTCCTGAGAACTGCCTCCTTGCTCCGAAGGCTTGTATTCTGACCCTGAAGTTGATCCATCCGAGATCTGTAAAATCTCCTGTTCTGGTTGATTATCGATCCACACTTTCTGATACCACTGTTGTAGAATAGGTTTTGAAATCTGATATTTCTGGAAAAACTTAGTGCTCGTGTCTGGGTCAGAGAGATTGGCTTCCATTAAACTCTTTTGTTCCGGCAAAGATAACTTACTGACTGTATTGGCGAGAAAAGGTAATAGTTCACATATTCTCGTATCTTTCGTCATAATGATCTCGCACTTTAATCCGTGATGAATGGTTGGCCCATTCAGACGTTGTAGTAGGTCTTCGAAATTTCCATCCCAATCGTCAGGGTCCCACGGTGAATGCCTTCCGTAATTAGTCATCGTGCCCTCGTCACTTTCGGCTAACTCTTGGGATCCAGTTCGCGAATCTGATTCCCGAATTTGAGTGTTCTCTACGTCCGCCTTCTCATCATCATAATTATCGTCATCACTACTTTGATTCATATCAATATCATGCATCTGCACGCATCGTTCTCCTCCTAAGATTGCTGAGTAATGTTGCCGACTATACTCCAAAATTATACTTCCTCCGTCCCAAATATAAGGCGCAGTCGACAGTTAAGTATGTACCAAAATATAAGGCAGAGTACCGATGCAGACTTGACTTAATTATATCCACAAGCTCCGCTAAAGTGCGAACGTTGGTTCGTGCATGGAGGGAAAAGTACGATGGTCTTGGCGAGATTCGCTACTAATTCGTCGATCAAGCGTGGTCTGTCACGTCTCCCACACTCCCCGTCGTGTGTAGAGCCCGCTTGGATTTCCTCGCTCGCGCATTTGCGGAAGAGTGATCGCTCGGAACAGTTAAACTTGACGGATAAAACAGGCACAAGTCCCTGGAAGGAAAAGTTTTGTGGCCTCCGCAAACATACGGACAAGTACGGCTCTGCGCTCGTCCGTGGTCAAGTTCTTGCGATTTTGTGAGGGTAATGAGCGGCGCTGCGTCATTTTTAAAATGTGGAGGCTTGGGAATCCTAATTTCTGCTCGTCATATCTCACGGTCTAGAGCGTCAATCGGATCGCTCTAAAATCCCCACCAATCAGCAATAAAAGCGCTATCTATTCCGCCAATCAACAGCATGCAGTAGTTTTTGGGAGCCTTAATCGAGAATTTAAAAAATCACTGCCTTATATTTTGGGACGGAGGACGTAGGTCTTCTTCCATCATTATTCTCCAACACTTCGTTATTCAAAAAATAATGCTCACATCCTTTCGTAAAAAGCGCTCACTGTGATGGGATATTCCCCACTCATGTGATAAGTTTTTACCCTTGTTGTCCTAGTTTCAGGTGTAAAGTAAAGCAACCCGGGCAATTTAGCACCGGGAGGCCGGCTGATCACATAAATGTCTCTTTGTAACAAGGTACTTATTGACAATAGAGTAGCATTACTCCTTCACGATTTTTGGGAAATATTTTCTTGAATTTTGGAGCTGCTTTCCGCGAATTCCAGTAAGTATTGTTGAAACAGCTTCTTCGATTCCTTTGGAGATATCCGCATATTTTCCACGACCGAGTTTAAGAAGCGTTGATTTCCTCGCCTCATGTGAAAAAAATTGTCATCAAAATCTAATAGAGCACGCGCTAAACAGCCCTCCTTTAAGAACTTCGTCATCTTCTCCAGCAACTCTACATTATCCTTTAATTTCTCAGAACATGTAAGAGCTTGGCACACCGCATAGAGTTGGCAGTTGCCTGTTGCAGGTGTTGGCGTCCTCTTCAGGCCTAGTAACTGAAGCACCTTGGTTACAGATGTTAACTCTTGTTGGTGTTCATCCCCAATATCCATAGGTTCATACAAACGGACAGACCCCTCTTCCCGTTCAATTTCATCCATTACTGACGCAATGTAGGTTTTCACCCTCCCTTCAAGCATGAGGAGGGCACTAGCCTTCTTCTGGAGGATCACCGCCTGCTGCTCCCGTTCCTTTTTCTTTTCCAACCTGTTCTTTTGCTTAGTAGTTACTTGTTGACTCTTGTCCTTAGCGTTCTTCGACAGTAGGGTCGTTTGGTTTTCACTAGGCCGTTGCGATGTACTATCATGTGATCGCTGAATGTCCTTTCGTAAACTTGAAACCACCATTGGAATTGGTGCCTTTTCCTCCTCATCACCGACCAAAGGTTTACGAACTGGTGCTCGACTTTTCTTCTTTGTTACAGTAACCTATAGGGGTGATGCTTGCTGTACCTGTTGGCTGGAGGTGTCAACCGTCTTCGACTCCTCGGGCCGGGATTTTGCCTCCGGTTTTTTACATGGGGTCACACATGTCACCACCTGTGCACCCCCTGAGTCACTCTCCTGCGTATCCGTTTCCTCCAGTGGGGTTGCCGATACTGTGTCCGCCAGTTGCTTCTCCCGCACCGCTTCTACCTGCGCCCTCAACTCCTCCATACTTCGAAATTTTGTTGTTGGAGATGCGTAGTGTTTTAGCTCCTCTTGTTTAACTTGGATACAGTTCTTCTTTAATAATTCCGTTAGAGGGGTAACACATTTCCCCATTGGATGGCCGATATCTCCACATCGAAGACATTGTTTCTTTCCGCGCATAGACGGGTGCTCAATGATTAACATCATTTGGCCACAGTAGATACGCCTTATATCCAATAGTGCTGTCGGACAGGCATCCGACTCAACAATATATTTCCACAACGTTGAAGTATCCGCATAAGGTCCACTTTTATCGAGATCATCGAGTTGGAATTCTATGCCGAGAATCTTTTTCAGAAAGCTCGATAGTTTTAATAAGTCAACAGAACGTGTGACGTTTTTCAAAACGCACGAATAATACCCTTTGTGGTCAAAACTTTCACCATTACTGTCACGTTGTAATTCCCACGCCGATACACAAGCAGTTGGTGCTTGTTCGTGTAAATTACGTAGCAGCTGATCATACCGATGGAATGGTACCGTAATTCCTTCAAACTTCCTTGCCATGTCACGCGTAAAGAAATGAAAGTAGAGGGCATGGTTTCCACTGTCGTAGCTGATGTTTTTGATCTGCGCTACCATTTTCCATACAGCCACGCTCCCCGTCCCTCTCGTCGCCGCAGCTGTCGCTATACTTTCTTGAATACTTTTGGTACTCAAGAATGCTTCCTTAATTGGGCTTTTGCCTCTTAGATCCATTACAAGGCAACCTTCAACTTGAGCCCTGACCGTATGCACAAGCCGAACTTGCTCATCGATCTTCATAATCCGTTTCAGAAATTGGGGTAGCTGCTTCGCTATAAATATACCCTCAACCAAACCTTGCACGATACGCCACTCGTCCGCACTTCCTTCCCGTACCATCATAAGCGCGAATTTGCCATAGTCTTTTTCACACACCGCTCTGAAACGAATAATTTCATCCGGTGTGTACACTTCTGTCTTGAATAGGAAAGTTTTTGCCAGGAATTTACTCGCCCATCCTTTTGGAGGCGCCGGTAGTAACTCCTCTTTTTTTACTTTCTCCTGGCCAATGGCCTTCCACAAAATTCCTTCAAATGATTGAGGTGATCTTTGATCTAGTAGCGCTGAGCTAACCACCTGCTGTCGCACAGCTCCAGTCCTTCTTCTCTTCCACAACCAACAATTCGTAATAATCCAGGAGTCGCTCTACTTCCGCCGCTTTTAAAAGCGGGAGACGTTTCGCTGCCTCCGATAATCGCGATACCGGGCCCCTGGCCTTAACCTAAATCGACTTGAACAACTACTGGGTCAAGTCCAGCCAGGCCTTAACTCGTGGTTTTTTCTTGACTGCTTGGCTAAGGGCGGTCTTTAGTGCTTGTGCCAAATGTTTTGGCTCCTGTGAATCAAGTGGCCCGATCATGCTTAGCCGTTCTTCTACTTAATTGTTAGGCTTAGGCGCCAGTTTTATGTCCCTGACTGCGTTTGAGTCTTCCGGAATTACCGGGTTTTCCGTAGAAAGTACCATTTTTCCTATCGAGTCGGCTTTTGGTAATACCGACTCAGGTACCGGTTTAGTAGGTACTACTACTGACGCTGGATCCTCTTCCAACTCCGGGCCAGGTGCATCTACCTCCGGTGAATCCGGAGTTTCGGGAACAATTTCGTCATCACAGCTCTTCTCTTCTTGCTAGGAACTACTTTCGCCGCCCAGTTCGTATTTTGCCACCAAGCCCCCTCAACCTAGCTACGGTTGAGAAGGGATCCGAACTTAGCACTACTTGCAACGGAGCAAAACTTAACGCCCATGACTGCGACAGGCCCTGAGCCTGATCCACCAGACAAGGGTGGAACACTTCCCGCGCCTCTACCTACCGAGGGGGAGGCGCCGACACTATCGGAGCCGCCGGATAGTAACAACTCCCCAAGCCGTGGGAACGATTCGACCGGCAGTTCATCACCCATCAACCAAGAACCGGTATCAGAACCGGTAATATTGGTTGAAGAAAAACCGAGTTCTAGTGAGTCCAACTCTAAGGGCCCGCAATCAATGAACAAAAAACGGACAAAGGGGTCAGTTTCAACTACGAGTTCCGTAGTTGATATGGCCGTAACACTCAAAATAGCGTTGACTAACGCTAAAAACCCGAAGCCGCGTGTACAGGAGTGGATACAGCTTATGCAGGAAACTTTTACGCAAATTTTCGTCAAAGCCAAAGGCCCCGCTTCAAAGTTATCGCAAGCCGCTCAACGTCTCCCCAAACTTAAGAAAGGAGAATCGGAGCGGCTCCTTGATCTGTTCGAACAGTTGGTGATTATTCAACAGCTAGACTGGAAAGTATGGAGTCAAAGGGTGGTGGGAGCGGCTTTAAGTGCCCAGCGTTCCAACCACACCTTCGAAGGAATATTGAGAAAAATTCTAGGGCAAGAAGCAGTGCAATCAGCAGATAAAACTCCCCCACCTCTCACAGGTTGGGCCGCCAAACTTACTGGAGGAACTACTGTCGAAACACCGGAGAAGATTATAAAGAAACCCTTCCTGTTTAAGAAGGAGGTATATGAAGCTTCAGAAATAACAAGTCTGAGGAAAGTATGTGAGCAGGAGTATAGTAAATATGCTTCTGACAAACCCAGGCAAGGAACGGAACAGGAATGGAGAATCATTCAAGGGCTTGTAGAAGGCAATATTTTGGCAAAGCAGTTGCCAATGTTTGTCAAACGAATTATGCCCCTGGAGGAACAAGTTAGGCTTGCTCAAACTATCCGGGCGCAGGTTGAAGGATGTCTAATTATGGATTTGAAAGGACAAAGTCCAATTCGGGAGGCCTTTCTGAGCACACGCAGTATCCAGGAATGTATTGCAACGGCAGCCACAACCCGTGGAACTGGTTCATCTGAATTGTGGGCCATGGTAGCACAAGTGCAAACCATCAGCTACAATTCGACTAATCACTCGCTTTATTTTCATTTTTATACACGTGAAATTGCAGAAAACTTTGTAGGCATCAAGGTGCCATTCCATAGGCATGAAAATTCACTGATCAATTTACACTCCAGACGGCAACCAACGACGGAGTCAGCGTGGAATCGACAGGTCGATCGGAATGGAGATGTGTACTCCCCCCGGGGTTACTACTCTTGTATTTTGAAAAATGTGTCTCGTACTATGGATTTAATGAAATGCTTAAGTCGATATTGAAAGTTCCGTTTCAGATGGAAGATTTGGACAAAGGCGGACCTTTTTTTCAGACACTTCCACTTCGTGGGAATTGATTTCACTACGGAGGAATGTCCGAAGACTTTGGTAGGTATTACAAGATTGTATTGGTGTCAGACTATGTTAATACTGGAGCACCCTAAAATGAAAGGACGTCGGCAGTGCTTGCGGTGCGGCGAAGCCGGCCACCCTATGACGACGTGCAAAGAGTCATTGGATGAGTTGCAGAAGTCGGGAAGTATCGTGGTAACTGTGGAAGATATGAAAAAGATTGAAATTCCTCACTCTACGTTCAGAAGTATGGAAGAATTACGTAAGGACGTGGAGGACAAGCGGATTTTAATGGAAAAAGCGTCTCAGGAAGTCACCTCAGAACAGGCGCCAGAAGAGCAAACAAAAAAGGAAGACATTGATACGTCTCAACAGCAGGATCAACTGGCGCCAGCCATAAAGCAATCAGTACAACCTACAGAGTCTGAAGAACATCCCTCCTGAACGGTAGTGACTACTACAAACGACACACATAAACCGGACGAGAAGACTGATTCTCGTAATACACCGGTGGAACTAAGGAAAGGACGAACAGAATGGATTAAAGTACATCCTCAACTAGTGAAGCCATTTGTTTTATCGCCGCCAGCCTCACCTCAGGTATCAACGGAGGCACCGAAGTCAGAAAGGAGAGTCAACAGCTCACGACCGGAAGATGAACCACTTTCGGATGAAAAGGCACACCCACAGGGACAGACAATTGGACAAGCAGTCCAAGCGTCTAGAGATCGCAATAAGATCACAACTCCAATGACGCCTACTAAGGCCACAAGGAAAGTGGACCAATCCCCGAAGGTAAAGTCACCTTCGAATAACAAAAGCAAGGTCCAGAAAGACTTAATGTTTTGGGAAGCCAAATTAAAGGCGGATATGGATCACTTACTACGTCAGGTTGACAAAATGGAGGGACCGATTCAGATGTACCCACTTTTGGGTACAACCCCCATCCAACACTCGAACGAGGTAATTGCACTTACGGATGCAGAAAGGCTGATGGGTATTAAACGAACCGCAACTCCGGCGACCGGAAATTGCCAGGTGTATGCTATTAGTCAAGCATATGCCTCAACAACGTTTATGCCCTTGAGAACGGATTTACTCGAGCAGTTAACGATCAAATTGAAAGATGGCTGTTATACCCGTGCACTCATCGACTTTGATGCCAAATTTCCGGCGGGTATCAGAAAACAAACGCTATTAGCCCTGGGCCGTGGATATGACAAGATTTCAGCGAAGGCGTCGAAAAGTGAATTTCAACAATATCTGGAGGAATTTGCAAAAAGTGGTTCAAGTATTAAGGATTTGGTTCCTTCAACGGCTTGGGGGAGTAATGATACACTGGTCTTTATTAGTACGTTATTGCAACAGGACATTTTTGTCATCAGCACACTACCGGATATGGAGATGCCGGGCGTAATTCATTTCGCACCGGAGACCAGACTACGCAACAATAAGAGTTATCTAGCGAGTGGAGAGTACCCAATTTCACTCAAAGTGTGTGTGGAAACCGTAGTAAAGATGAAAGAAGATGCTATTAAGGGAACAAAGAATTTACCAATATTACTACATTTTGATGCGGCTCATTACTCGGCCTACTTACATGGGACAAGAGTACAGGATTCCACACCACCAAGAGGGGAGGATGCGGACATGGAAGACGCATACGAGGATAGTGAAGCGGACGAGGACTTTGATGATGTAAGGTCCCCAGTTGATGGGCATTCCAATAGCAAGGACGTAGAAATGAGAGATTCTGGGAACAGTCAGATCGACGATTCTGGTGAAACGGAGGAATCAGAACACACATCCATCCAGTCCAGTCAATTATCGAATTATGGCTCTCATTCGCCGTGGGACCCCGATAACTGGGATGGGAATCTCTGGATGAGTTATTGCACCGATTACGGGGTCCCACGATACATCATGCCCTAAAACTCGAAATTGAACAAATCATATTGACACATGATTCTCGAATGTTGGAAGTATTACACTTCTTATCGGAAACGGCGACTAGGTTATCGCTTTCAGAGCAGGAGTCTCTCTTACAGGCGGACCTAAATAATATTAGGGAACGCGAATGGTATATGCAACAATATCAAATCTCTGAACCGATTCTCTACCAGTGGTATCATAAGGTCTGGAGGGAACGGACAGTTGAAGAGGAAATATTATTGTTAGGATCTTCAGAATCCGGAACCTCAGACTCGGGTCCATTCCAAGAGCAGCAAGATGACGATCATGGTACACAATACCGGGCAAAACGTCAATGTGTGAGGGAAGCAGATCACATTTCAGCGACCCAAATCTCAAAGACAGGTCCTTCTCAATTGGTACTACATTCATCAGCGGAAGTACCATCCTCCATCAATAATAAGGGTACGCCGGCTATGCGCAACTCATGGCAGATCGCGTGGGATAGGATGGAATCTAATTGGGAATCTGCCACAAAGCTCCCGTATCCGGCGTCTGATGCTAATTGCGACGTATGGAAAAAAGCAGCGCTTCATGAAGGATCACGAATTTTACATATGTTCAAATCCTTTGAAGGGGTGGCATATTTGCTAGACAGTCTTGCCTTGGAAGTATTAATTGCCTTAACAGTGACTTGGCGGGATCAATGCTGGTGTGCTATGATTGATAGAGGAAAGCGATCTGGGGTGGAAAATCTCTCGGTATTGTGGTTTGCCCAGTGGGAACAGCGCATGTTGGCTGTTCATGGTCAGAATCAACGTACTGCGATTATCAACAGTTCGCATGAATGGGGGCAACTGAGGAAAATAAAATATGGCGGAAACACTCTCATTAAATATTGCGCTCCATCAATGACGAGCTCAATGGCGAAAGCATTATTATGTGCTCACCTCTTTAGTGAGCATATAGCGGTTTTGGTGGGGAACGAAGTGCATCCAAATGATAGTATTGTGACTTTGCTACATCGTCATTTTCAGGCGAAAATGAAGTTTAATGAGTATGCACAGTGTATCCAAAAGATTGATACGGGTGCACCGGAAGCGTGGGTCACGTTCAATAAGTATCTCCGGCATATGGAACAGGACCTCGTAATGGATAGGGATAGTGTTGAACAACTAGATTCGGACAGTGACGGGTCACAGTGTTATTAAGGGCAACGCGGTGGAGAGTGTTCATGCAAACCATGAATATTTTACGTTAGCATCGATGGATCTATATGCAAAGCATTGTCTCATTAACGACATGGTTTATCAAAAACCGGTCACTACTACAAGATCCACGATGAAACTATCTCACCAATGTATTCTATCTCAAAATGTCCGGGGATTTAAACGGAAGGATGTGCCGAAATGGTTTTCGACTTGGCGGCATCTTTCTCTCAATAACCCAGTACAGATATATATGCTCCAAGAAACACATGTGACTACCCACTCCGAAGCAGAGGAGTACGCGGGATTATGGTTACGGGTTTGGGGGGCAAAAGGTAAAGGCAAAACGTTATCGTACTGGAGTGTTCACGATGGAAAAAGAGGAGGAGTCGCTATTCTATTACATCCTGAAATTGCTGACTCTGTGTCCAAATGGAATTTTGGCCGATGGACACACAGATACATATCGATTGAATGGAATTCAATTCTATTTGTGAATATCTACGCACCATCTGGGGATTATCGTAAACGGAATAAGTTTTTTCTTACTATGGATTCTATTTTAGCCACTCCTAAGTTGCCACTTCTCCTGGGAGGAGATTTCAACTGTGTTGAGTCACCAGTATTAGATAGGCTGGGAGGTCAACGTTCCGAAAAGACGGAAAGTGTGGAGCTCACCAGGATGATTGAGAGGCTGAATTTGTATGATGCACGCAATCTAATTGGATCAGTTACTTCAGAGGTTCATTTAGATCCAACCGAGCATTTCACATACTGGAGAGGACCACAGGCAAGTAGACTTCACAGGTTTTATATATCGAGTCAAATTGCTTCATGGTCGCAATGGTTGGAAGTATCGGAACCCCCGGTATTCTCAGACCATGCACAGTTGGTGATTTTTCTTCGTGATGCCAAAGCTCATCATGGACGGACCAATACACACCGTCCACACTATCCATTTCCTGGTTCATCAAACGGACATATTAAACGGCTTTTTGACGCCTCTCTAACCGGAATCATGTCGGAGTGGAAACCAACGATGAATTCATGGGACCAGATAGTACAAAAGTGTCAAGACATGCTATATACGATAAAAAGGAAAGTGGCCCGCCGGAGGAGGCGGCGAGTGCGACAACTGAATTTACGTATTCGTAGTAATGCGACATCACGCAAACAATTGATCTCGGTCACTGGGAAAGCATTGGAATCAGACATTAAGGCCAGGAGGGGAAGCTGGCTTCAACGATCGCCTTCTGATATTAGACGGTTATTTAAACAAGCGTCGGTACGGGATAAAGATCAATCAGTTTCCACTATCCATGCCAATGGTTCCAAAAGCTTTCCGTTACATATGTCCATACCGAATAGGTTTGCACAAACATGGGATGATATTCTCGGCAAGGAGCACAGATTAGTGTCCGACGAAAGATTAAATGAACATCTCAGTGACCTGTTTCACGTACCATCCAGTCGTAAAGTATCTAGCTCGGACAACAAGAACTTAATAGCGCCAATTCTGGAATCCGAAGTTTTAACTGCCATAAATAGTTTAGACAGGAGGAAAGCGGCGGGCCCAGATGGGCTAAGCAATGACCTCTACAAGGATTTTGCTGAAACGTTTACTCCTGTCCTAACGGAAGTCTTTAACCAAGTTATAAACGGGGCACATCCACCGAGGTCTTTTCTTCAAGCGTTAGTTATCCCGCTGAGGAAAAAAGGGGACTCGTCCAACGCTCTCGACTATAGACCAATTTCGCTGCTCCAATCAAGTTACAAAATACTGGCAAAGATTTTGGCCTTCCGATTACAACGATTTCTCGGCAAATTGGTTGGCGATACGCAGCAGGGGTTTGTAATGGGTCGTAGGATGGACAAAGCGGTAGCGATGTTGATGGCAATACTCCGAGACCCCACTTTGAAACAATTCACGAATTCTGATCCTACTGTATGTCCGGGCATTCTATTTTTAGATTTCGCCAAGGCATATGATACTGTGGACCGACGGTATTTATACTTTGTACTTTCTCGTTTTGGATTTTCGGAGACTTTTATTACTTTGGTACAACGGTTACACGATGGTACCACTGCGGAATTTCTCGTAAATCGAGAATTTTCCAAACCGTTACCTGTGAAATCTGGAATAAGACAGGGGTGCCCGTTGGCGCCACTTTTGTTTATCCTGGCTGTTGAACCATTGGCTTTAGCTCTGACTCAATCTGATTCCCTTCAAGGTATTCCGTTGGCTAACGTTGCTACTCCGGGAGAACATCGTTTCTCAGCTTTCGTAGACGACTCTACGATTTTTCTCCGACGAGCAGGACAAATTTCAACGGCGATGCAAATTGTGAAAAGGTTTGGTGAAGCCTCCGGTTTGCACGTACAAACCCATAAAAGTCAATTTCTTTTTTTGTCGCCTACTATCTCACGTCCAGATTGGTACGGTATTCCGGTAGTCAAATCTGATGACACGGTGCGGTATTTGGGATATGAAATCGGGCATGGTAATCTTTCGGAGGTGAGCTGGGCAATTAGAATACGGCAAATTCAACGGCGGCTGAGTATAGCGACAACGCGATTTACTTCAGTTACGGACAGAGTGGTATTATTTAACGCTATAGTCGTACTTGCAATAATGTTTACGGCCCGAGTTTTTGACCCCCCTGATCATGTTCTGACGCGATTGGTACATTTGCAGAAAAGATTCATTTGGAAAAACTCGACCGTAGGAGATCCTGTGTCACATAAAATTTTACCGGCTTTGCTATTCGCCCCGAGGTGAGCGGGAGGACTAGGACTAACTTCTCTTCCTTTGGCTTTGCGAGTTCAAAGACTGAAGATCGCTACAGTCTGGTTAATTGGAGCGCCAGATTTGTACCAGAGCGCATGGATTTTTTGGAGGCTACATCACAACGTCACTAACTCTGAAGTAGGTCTATCACCACACAAAGGGCGGTCTTTTGTTAGTCAAGCTACTTTTGATGGATCACGAAGTGGGGGTACGTTATCACAGGAGCTGAATAACTGGATGGCACCTAATGCGGAACAAGTTCATCAGTTGGGTCTCTATACAGCCAGACACATGCCAAGGATCCTAGAGACTTTGGAAGTCAACAAAGGTCGACTCAATACAGGGCTTCAAGCGTCTGAGTATGTGCAAGTTAAGGTGAATCTCACTACAATCCCATATCACGATCTTCTTCCTTCCCTTATAGGGCTTTCTGGGGCAATTTTGAATGGGCCAAGAATCCGTGGATCATGGATGTTCATGGGGGAACCTTATCCCCTGCAAAATATGACCGCTTATCTATATCTACAATTCTCTCTCTCAAGATACTACGGCAGGCATCTGACATTTATGTATGGCAGGTTCAAAGCACCCAGGCAGTATCGCACTCCAGAGCGAAATTAGCGAGATGGTTGGCGGCGATAGTTCTCGCCTCCCCGAGAGTCGAGATAGGCCAAATAGTGGGGACTCCACCGGCCATTAGGTTATTCAAATGCCCCGAAGTGCTAGAGGAATATGCTTGGCGCCTTCATGGACCGAAGCATCTTATTGGAATTCACCACGACAAGAAAACAGAAGTACTTCTATCGCAATCGGAAGGGGGTATTTATTGGACGCTGACATCTCCAATACCCATAGTGTCAACTTTAGGGGTCGCTTCGCTACTGACTACTGTGGTGTGTTACCCGCATCCATTACTCCATAAAATAGGTTGGCCGTTATTAGAAACTACGACATTTTGGAAGATTCCGCAAGCTATTCGCAAACATTTCAAGAAATGTTACCATATGAATATTGCGGCCCGACTGCCCGGAGTACTACACAAGTGGCAGACAAGTTGTCATACGGATGATTGGTGGTTCTTCTTACAGGATCAGACACCAAAGCAGGTTTGGAAGCATTATAATGTATTGACTAACTATCAGTTATATGTCCAGTATCGGCTAGCGACCAGACAACTTAAAACTTTCTACAGTAAGACCAAACAGAGACTTTATGTCCGTTGAACTCAAGCTGTTACATGCAGAGAACGAGTATGCATCACATCTGTCTGGGAGTGTCTCACTGCAAAGCAAGTATGGTTGAAATGGCTGGGTCACTTGGGTCGGAGGGAGGAACTTTCTGAAGCAGCTTTATAAACACGTATAATCGGATATTGTCACCCGCTCGGCACCGACCCGGGAGACAGGATCAATCGGCGATGATGAATCGTTATGGGACCTCCAAATCAGCGTTCTGGGACCAGTTTCAAAGGCTATGGTGGGGGCTTCTGCAGTATTGCGACGACTGGTTGTGGCAAATCGGACAAGATGATTGTCGAGAAGTGGCAGCGGACACCGGCGGAATCCTAAGTTTTCTTGGGTCCAAAAACACGGCCCACTAGAAATGGCGGAAGAGCATGAACGTAGAGCCGTGTGTCGCAGAGAAGAAGGGATGAGACTGGCAGTATGCATCCAGCGGTTCGACACTACCAGCACGCTCCAGTCACGAGTCGATGTTCGTGTCTGCACAAGTCGCCCCCAACGAACCTGAGCGATTCTAGTGCTCGGATAAGATCTTACATTGTAGCCAATAGTTAACCCAACTAATTGACCTATTATTTATTGTTTATACTTTAACACACGTGCAAAGCCCACACCCACTCCTGCTAAAGCTGACTGTGTGGAGCGAACACAAGCGCAAAGCCCACATCCACTCCTGTAACAGGAACAGGAGTCCTGTTTGCTTTTTAACAGGAGTGGGTGTCTTCAATGTCTTTGCCACGCAATTGCAAGAATGAAATGATCAGTTTGTAAAAAGTACTTTTTTCTGATTTCTGACAAAAATCGTAGGCTTGGTCTACAGCTGAAGGAGCTGAAGACGAGCTGTTCGAGCTAATCAAGCCAATCAGGTTAGTCACTTTCAATATTTTCGCTAAGTTTATCAAAATATTCCCTTTAGATACGCGCATTTATCGATGATTTTGGCATTCCAGCTCATGAGGTGAGACAAAACATTTTTGTTCCACATGAACTGCTTCTAATAGGTTGTATTTCGTAGTAATATTTAGCCATTGATCGTAGCGGGGGACTTTAATATGGACAATCGGACTTCCCGCGATGAAGTGACAAATTTGGAGAAAGTGCTTCAGGCGCAGGAGCCTCGTCGGATTGGCGAACAACAATTCACTAGCGAGTACGTCAGCTTGCTGCTCCATTGTTTCTGTTTTCAGAATCCATAACTTACTTTCGGATACCTGATGTTACAACCCACACACGAATGTACTCGTTGGTCGTGACGGAGCCACGGATGACAACAAATGCCAAGCCTAATATGTTAAAAATTGGGGGCCAAAAAAGGTTTGTTTGAGTACTTACTACCCACGCGCTTTTTTTCATGATGCTAACGTTTTTCGATTGTAGAATGACGTCTATTACCTGTCATTGAAGACTCGAACAGCATGTGCAAATAGCGCAGGAGCTGGAAATGATAACTTATGCTATTACCCGTGCTGTCCATTCGAGTGGTTGGACTATATTCTATATGGTCAACGTAAATCAGTAACAGTGAAATCCTCTGGTGTTCCTTTGAACTGATGAATTCGAGTGTTTGTTTTGCAGCCCCTTACCAGCAACCTAGCACTGTCCCAACTGTTCAAGCACTTATCGATCAAGTACCTCAATTCACGGCTTGATGGAGAGACGAGAATGGTGACGCGAAAATGGCCATGACTGACCACTCTCACCACTACCCGGTCGTTTATTGGAAAGTTTGAGTTCCCAGTGACTCAGGGCAAAGGCATGGACAACAATCCGTTGACGTACCACTTGGATGGCTGCTCCTCAGACAGCGACTGCGATGCACGCGATTCACGCTGCTACTGTAAGGCCGAATTTGCTTTTACCAAGGCAACTACATTAACGGATCGAAGCTGGACTCGGAGCATCCGGTAAACCGCAACTGTATATTCGAAGCAACATTCACTTTTAAGTGCATGTGCAGACCGATTTGATCAGTTGTTTCAATCAAGATACGAGTTTCAGTACATACCAGGTGAAGCTCATGCTCCCAGTACTGCTTACTTACTGTGTACTACTGCGTATCATGCGTTACAATTGATAACAAAGTGTAAAGCAAGTAAATGACTCTTTTGTTACAGCTATTAATAGTTCTCTCGCTTAATTAGGTAACGATACTCGCTCATTATAGAAAAATAGTCTGTGTTCAGAATTTGCCTGGCACAGAAATATTTAGGTGATGAAAAATTAGTGAGTTCTCAAAACTTCACAATTAGTCTGGACCAGACTACTTCGTGGGAGAAATAGTGGAAGGTTTCGTGGATAGCGAAGACCCGGATGAAGAACGATCTACGGTACTGGCACCCCGAATTTAGGTCCGGTGACTGTGTCTAACCCGGCGTTTTTTTCGGTAAAGTACGTTAAAGGTCGTTAAGTACAACATACGACTTCATACCCTTTACACTACTCCGTTCTATGAGACGGGAACCACACCTCGATACAGCCAGTTGAGCAGAACGTCTTCTATAAATTTCGCATGGTGAATGATGAGACAACGACGATGGGCTGTTTGCTACCAACCTATGCTTCGCTTGAAGCGCAACATTACGTATTCAAACTGGTTTTTCCTTCGATGGTCTCTTCGATTCATGTTTAACGTAATTCAGCAGTTTATGGCCGACACCAGATTATGACCGGTGATAAGCCGACTATCCAATTAGGTGTCATAATTTCAGATAACTGTTGAATGATTGGTCAGATTTTTTTCGCAGCAGATTATGGCCGTCTATACCGTGCCATTTCAAAATTATGTGTGTACCTGAACATTCTCTTCCCATATATTTTTTTCAGCTCAAAAAATCGGCCATAATCTCTATAAGTACGAATCTAAATTTCCGCTTTCCTCTATCCGTGTGACCTCAATTGTGATTGGATAAGGACAGCGCTATCGCATATGGCTACTGGTCTAAATAGAATTAAAGGGGTGTAAACAGCGGGTCAAAATGTGCTGTTGGTGAAAAATTATGATCAAAAAGCTAAGGTACCCGATTCCCGGCCATAAACTGCTGAAATACGTTATATAAACCATAAGCTTCCTCTTTTCGAGCAACCTAATGCACCGAGCTATAGGACACGTTTTGATTATAAATCGTTAACAGCGCGCATAACTGTAAAATACGTGTAACGGTACTACATGACTAAGTACCGAAGTATATGTCAGCTAATGGGACGTGCGACGTATCAAGCCTCTTTTGCAAGCGGGGGAAGTCTGTGCGAATCTTGGCTCGCACTTGATCATTCACAGCAATTTGACCGTATTCACTAAAGTGTATACCGTCTATAAGTATCGTTGATAAACGCGTGGCGTTAAAGCTTTTGTACAAGTTTAGAACGGAGACGTTCATGGTGGTGGCGACCTCAGCACAAGCGCGGGCATAGGTTCCCATGACGGCGTTGGAGCGATCGACAAAACCTCTGACTGCTTTCTCTGCTCTGACGCTGTCGTCAATAGGAGGTGGAGTAATGAGCAAAATGTTCGTATCGGGAACTGCCTTCTGAAATTTCAGGATGATCTGCTTCAAGTTATTCGAGTATTCCTCCACTGAAACATGCTTTGCTCCATCGCTTCCACTCGGTAAAGCACCATCGTTGGTTCCGAGCCAAACGGTAATAAGCGACGGAGCAGAATATGCTCCAATTTTAATTTCTTGCAGGAGCACAGGCATCACGTGTTTGAGAAACCACCTTGAATTGTAACCCGGGAATCCGCGCGCAATAATGTCAGTCGATTCGCGTAGTGTTGTCTGCAGTTGCGTGATCCAGCCGGTCATACTTGGTTCCATGCCCTTCGCCGTCAGAGAGTCACCGGTGAGCAAGAGCACGGGACGACTGTTGAATGGCGTTCCAGCATCGCTCGTTTGTGATGTCGCGAACGAAGTGAAAAAAACTGTTAGCGTGTAGTAGATCCAGAACCCTCGCATCGTTTGGAAAGAGGACAGTGGTGATGACGAAGAGTGTTGCAAAGTGCTTTTTAAACAATCTCTGATGCAACGCGCAACGTCAAAACCCCTATGTTACTACGAGGCAGACTGTGTATCTAAGCCAATCGATTTTTATCACGGTATCAGTAAGTTACAGTAAACAATGACAGTATATTGAAGCAAGTTTTGTAAAAAATGTTCTGGAATGGCACTTGTTGCGAGCGATATGTGAAAACTCTACCTTAAAACATGTGGAGGGGCAGTTTTTTACATAAACGGTCTCTTTTTGTTCACGTCAGGTAAAAAATACACTAAATAGAGAGTGGAAGATTATGGTCGAAGAAAAGATTGAGATCAGCATCGCGTTGTTGATACAGTGTACTTGTATTGCAGCAAAAACAGGGTAGTGCCGTACTGCGCTTGAAAAGAATAAGTTCAGAAAGAGCTTCGAATATCCAAACTTCAAGGACCTTCATGCACTGCCTCGTCGCAGAAACTTTATCTTCCTGCAGAGCGTTTTCAATCACACTCGTCAATGCCTTTATCATTGACTTCGGTACATTATCGTTACACCTCCAATTGAATTTTCTTCTTAAGTCTACCGGTATCACGACATAGACGACCGATCATCTGCAAAGCTCATACGATGTTAGTACAGTATATGTACGGATTACGAAAAAGCAGTTGTAGAATCGCAATTCTCTATCCCTATGTACCATAACAAAGGTACAATGTACCGTAATGAATCTATCCCAATATGTGACGTTCGCACGTAGCAGCACCAGAACCAGCAGCATTATTTGCAGTCCACAAGAAACGACCCAAATCGATCATACATACATGCAGATATACTTCCAAGTGTTCAAAGCTCCGTTCGTTAAGTAAGACACAACTTATTGGTTTTGAAGAGTAGATATTAAAGTATTTTAGGGTTGAATTTCAGCACAAGGGAGCAAGCGCTCTCCTATTTAATAAAAGCAATGAGCAGGTCCAAGCGCAATCCTGGTGTTTGCAGTACGTGGTCGACACAAAATTCAGCAGAGGCTCGCTTCTGCCAAACCGGCGGCAACAACTTGATGGCGTGCACGACTTCGTTTAGCGAGAAAATATACGGGAGACATTGCTTTTATTAAATAGGAGAGCGCTTGCCCCCTTGTGCTGAAATTCAACCCTAAAATACTTTAATATCTAATCTTCAATACCAATAAGTTGTGTCTTACTTAAGGAACGGAGCTTTGAACACTTGGAAGTATATCTGCATGTATGTACGATCGATTTGGGTCGTTTCTTGTGGACTGCAAATAATGTGCTGCTGGTTCTGGTGCTGCTACGTGCGAACGTGGGATAGATTCGTTATGGTACAATGTACCGAATTTATGGTACAAGGTGGAACTTTAACAACAGCTATTTTACGTTGTATCAATTACTTTTACACTACTAACATCGTATGTATTTTGCATAAAAACTCCATGTAGTCCTGTAATTGGCAGAGAGCGTATGAAAAACACACAGAAGGGTATTTCCAGGCTGCTAAAAATGAGGCAATGTGTTACGAAAAGTACGAAATGCCTCATATTAGCTTCCCCGGAGCGCCTCATTTAACTACAGTAGGTGGCTTCAAAATATGATAAGTTTTAAACTTAACTTACAATAAAATAGAAGCGTGCCCACATCGCGACACTCCTAGTGATCCGAGAGGTATCTCTACGCAGGCTGTAGATCTTCTTCTCGTATCGGACGTGTGTCAGACAACAACTAAGGTTTAGCAAACCCGTACCAAGAAAATGGTACACTTTAACATTGCAGACTGTGCCTACATATTAACTAGTACTTTGGCAATGTGATCAATCCGTTTGTGACGCACGTTAGCAACTATCTAAACACTGAAATCACCGATAAAAGCATACCCCACACAAGCGGTGGTGAACCAAACGGTTCACGGCGGCTGCCGTCAAAGCTTCGAGAAATTTCTCATCGGGAAATCAGATAATGGGTTTTAAAGCTAGTAAAAACGACCTTTGCTTCAACCATATTTTCATTTTCTTTATAACGCTAAAGATCATGCATTATCTTTTCTCGAAAACGGTTGTGTTTGGATCCATCCCGCAAACTTTTTGTATCCCATGGTGCAGTGTGCCATTTGCATGGTATGGACCACGTGATGTTTAGTCACTCCCCCTAATTGTAGGCAATGCAGTGCAATACTTCGACCTAATTAAGATTGCTGCTTCGTCAAATTAGTATTAGTACACCGACAGCTTGGCGTGGACTCGATTTCATATTGGTTTGCCATTCTCTGTGAGGTCTCGTGGCTCATCTGCTAGTAATATATGAGATTAAGTATGGGCAAATGACTGCCTCATTTTAGAGTTGCAGGAAGCCCTCAAACAGCCAGTTTGAGGCATGAGGTGAAATATCCTCAATTTTAGCACCCTGGGTATTTCCCAAGTAAAGCTGCAGCCAAGTCCCGAAAGCAGTACCATTCCCAAAAATAGTACTAGAACCAACAAAAAACGGGAAAATGAATACTTCAGAAGTACAAGTAGACTGTGGTAGACAAAGCCGAGAGGGGAGCGCAGTCTCTTAATGTGATGCAGGCAGCCTCGAAATCAACATTGCTAACGCATCTGCTGCACTTGGTGGTGTAATTGACGTGCGTCTTTTCATATGGTCTTTCTAGGAACCACATGACCGGTTTGAATCTGAAGGTACATTGATTTACATCCTTTCCAAATTCAATTGATCAAGCACGCTGATAAAGATGAAAATTCCTGGTTTGCTACTTTGCCTTGGCCTTGGTGTCGCTCCCCTCCCGGCTTTGTCTGTTGCTCCTTCAACATATAAGGAACTCTCCTATAGTGAAATTATAGATTACCTCCACGAATTGGAGACCAAGTACCCGGATCATGCCGAGGTATTCAGTGTGCACGACAAGTAGAGCCTATCTAAACGCAAAGAGCTCCTGTTGTGGCGATGATCCCTTGCGAACAATTCGTAATTAAAATAACGGATGAGACAACGCTTCCTGATCCAGAGCGCCCTGCGCCCTAAATATCGAGCGGTGCTGTACATGCCAACGAGCGGGTGGGTCCTCAAGTGGTCGTTGTACTAGCATATCTCTTGCCACCGCACGCAAGCAGAGGTGATGGTAACTCGTGGCTTTGACCCCTTGTAAAGACACGAGCTATTGTAATTGTACCAACCGCTAACGCATATGGATACTGTTGAAGTTGACTGCATAAGGATGTGCGTGGTTGTGAACCACCATAATAACTTTCAAGTGTACAAGACTGACGTAAGGCATAGTTACACGAAAATCAGGTTAAGTCTATTTAGTGTAGATTTTATAAATAAATCACTTTTACTTTTGCTAAACTTAAGACGCGCTTACGTTAACTTCCTGTGGGCCTAAACAATTAGGTCCTGCGACTAACTCACACCCGAAAGAAATTGCAGACAGGGAGCGTGGTATATTACGACTGGCTTCCACTACGTTTTTCTTTTCTATATTAGATAGGTGGTATTTTACGCTTTCGTCTACTAACGTATCTTTGTGGAGTTCACGCGCACTGGCCGGCTCGCTTGCTTTCCGTGGTACTGGAGTGTGGAGTTATTTCAGTGGTTTACTTTCGACAGGTTATGAGCCCAAGTTTAAAGGGCATCTTAAGTTGGATTCTTTCACTGCTTTAAGTTAAATAAGTAGTGCATTATGAAAGTCACCTTACGCAGAGGGTAATTGTGCTGGTTTGTACGTGGAATTTTTTACGCTGTGAAAAATCGAATCGCGGTTATACTATACCGCAAGAATGTCCGAGGATAAGGACGATAAAGTGGCTGCGGCCATAGCGGGCATGATGGAGTTCATGCAGAAATTTGATAAGCACCTCGAGAAGATGGAAAATGAGCGCTTTGGAGACAGCCTTCGTAACCACGGACCATTCGGTGGCAGAATGACTCTCGACGAATTGAGCAAGGCCGAAGGTATAGGCCAAGGCGTGCCAGGCGTTTTCGAGGCGAAACAAGAGGGTGCTCGCATGAATCCGGGGCCACCACGGGTGGCACCCGATGGAAACGTGAACATGGGAAATATGGGGTATGGTGTGAAGCTTGCGAAGCTCACCATACAGAATTTCGATGGTACTGAAACGTATAAAGGGCTAGGAGCAGGTTTTAAGCAGTGGGCTTACCTGTTCCTCGAAGCACTGGAAGTGGCCCAACTTACCTCTGGATTTCAATGGAACGAGAGGCTAAAGGTAAACAAATTAGGCGAAAACCTTGAAGGCATGGCGCTGCGGTATTTCCAGTCGAATATTGGTGTGTGGTGGTCTATGACGCCGACACTTTACGCCGTGCTGGAACAGATGAATAGTGCTTTCAAAGTGAATTTGTCACATCACCAGGCATCGGCGATGTTCACGGCCGAGAAGGATTCCCGGCAAACCTGGACCGAGCATTTGTTATACTTGATTGCACTGGCTTGGGAGAGTAAGATCTCGGACAAGTTAATTGTGGAAAATGTTGTAAAATACGCGGCACCACACATGAAAGTGGCCCTGATGGTTAGGTACAACCCTCTCAGGCAAGATTACGTACAACACGCCCAGGAGTTGGTAGCCTGGGCGCAAGAGATTGAAGACGATGAAAATAGACCTCGAAGAAGTACAAAATCGCTTGTGAACAATGTCGTCGAGGGCAAGGGCGATAAGGTTTGTTTCGGATGTGGGAACGTGGGGCATATCAAGAGATATTGCCCCCAACAACCTAAGAGAAAAAAATTCAAGAAAAGCAACAACCCGAGCCGGAAGACCAACGGAGAAAATGAACGACGTTTCGTCCTCGCGACGACGGACGAAGAAAAGAAATCTACGCGAGCAAGTAGATTAGAAAAGGACGATGTGTGGATCGTGGATAGCGGCGCGAGCCGTCACTTGGTGGGCGACCCAAACTTGCTGGAAGATGCAGTGGAATGTGGGGACCACGAGAGTCTCATTTTGTCGGACGGTGGGGTCTAAAGTTGGGAAGGTGACTCTCAGAAGCACCGAGAACCGGCCACAACCATCGTTCTCACGGAAGTGTATTACGCTCCTAAGCTGGCAAAAAATTTGATTTCACTTGGGTGTCTCAAAAGGAAAGGGTGTGTGTTTGAAGATAGGAACGAAAAGATGAAAATCACGATGAACGATCAAATACTATTCTCTGTGGAATTGCTTGGGTCAATTTTTGTGGCCAAATTAATATCGAATGGAGCGTCGATGCAGTCAATATTCGCAGACATCGTGATGAGTGTGGTGAACGAGGGAGCGGGAAATGATGTACAGGAGGGATCCTTACACCATTTCCACACGCGCCTCGGGCACCTGTCGTACGACTCGGTAGAGAAACTGGCAAAAAGACCGGACTCCGGGATCAAGATAACAAATTTCTCCCGCCCGAATCGTCTTACGTGCGCGGAGGGGAAGGGGACACGTTCAAAGCAACCCCAGAAGGACTCGGGCATAAATTCGCCCATCGATAGAATTGGAGGAGTCATATGCAGCGACTTAAAAGGGCCTATCACGCCCCGTCACAGGCGTGGAAACCGTTTTCTTGTGGTTTTCGTTGACCACTTCTCGAATTATGTGCGTGTTTTCGCGGCTCCGACGAAGGACAGGGCAGCAAAGATGTTCGAACATTTTCTTGCCTGGTTCGAAAATGAGTTTAATTGCTGGATTCACGTTTTGCGAACCGACGGAGGCGGGGAGTACAGGAATGTGGAGCTCTTTTGTAAGAAAACCGGAGTACGGCGCCAGGTAACGGAGTCAGGGACCCCTGCTTCCAACGGGAAGGCAGAAAGGATGAACCGAACCATATTTAATATGGTTCGGTGCATGATATTCGGGTCGGGGGTCCCATTAATGTATTGGTCGGAGGCGGCTGAGTATGCTACATACATACTCAACCGCAGTCCGACCAGATCTAATCCAAGGAAAGCGCCTCCGATAGAAGTTTTGACAAAAAAACCAGTGAACATTGGCGATATAGTCAGGTTTGGGTCCCCATGTATGGTTTGGAGGGACCCACGTAAGAAATCACCTGGAAAAGGCGCTGAGAAAGCGCTGATTTTGGGGAAGAACGACCAAGTCAAGGGCTACAAAGTTTTGCTGCTCAAGGACAGGGTAGAAGTTACTATCCGACATGTGAGCCAAGAAAACACTCGATGAGCGTGCGAACAAGTTAGTTCTGCGTGCGTTGGCCAGCGACGAGGGAGGCGAAGAAGACATCATGCAAGAACATACGCAGAGACAAGGCAGTGAAGAAAGCGAAGAAGAAAGCGCCAGGCAAGGCGACGCAGGCGACAGAACGAGTGAAGGGCAAGGAAATGTGCGTAAGTCCTTCCGAAAAACAAAGAAAACGGAAAAGGCAGCGGCTTTGGAGGAATTACGAGCGAAAAAAACGAAGAAATCCAAGACGAAAAAGCCGCAGACGTCGCCAGAGGCACCTGAAAGCGAAGGCCAGAGGTCGAAGGAGACAGCAAATGGCCTGGCAGAGCCGGATGAAGCGATTATGTATGCGCTCGCGGTGATGGGTCCGGGCAGTGATAAAAACTGTAAGATGGCTGCGATCCCGGACCCGAACAGCTATAACGAAGCTCACAAGAGCACGCAAGCAGAAAAGTGGACGTTAGCGGAGCAAGCAGAGATACGTGCTTTGGAAGAATTAAAGACTTGGAAGTTGATGAAGAGGGTGGACGGGAAGAAACCCCTTCCAACCAAGTGGGTCTACAAGACCAAGTTGCGTGCGGACGGGACATAGAGCGCTATAAGGCCCGTCTTGTTGTCCGTGGAGATAGACAGATTTTGGTGAGGACTACTTCATCACGTTTTCGACTGTCATGGAGCTGAACAACGTGAAGATTATCCTGATCATGTCATTGGTGTGGAGGGTTCCGCCAGACACGGAGATGTGCCTAGTGAATACCCCAAGGCGGGAACCGAAGAGGAATGCGAAGTTCACTTGCAGGTACCTCAAGGAATGGTGATTTCAAGCGAGATGCTGCGGGAGTTTAACGTGACTTGCACGCGAGATCTGGTGCTAAAGCTGGAGAGAAACCTCTATGGTCTAAAGCAGGCGGGGCGCTTATGGTATGAGCACCTGCGAAAAACTATGATAGGCATGGAGTTCCGAGAATGCTTGACGGATACGTGTGTGTTCGTGCGTGCGAACGGGACCGAAATTACGCTTGTGGGTGTTTACGTTGACGACCTGTTGGTTACCGCAACGTGTGAAAGCTTGATTGAGGATTTTTTCGTGAAATGCAGGTTCTCGAATTAAAAGATCTCGGGACAGTGGAAAAATTTCTTGGGATGAGGATTGAAGGAGATCCTGGAAGTGGCTATCGAATTTACCAGGAACTGACGATCGAAGAGATGTTGATGAAACACGGGTTAAAAAATCCAAACCCTGTGCGTACGCCCATAACTAATGCGGACGTGGATGAAAATTTGAACGAGCTGCTTCCCGAGAGAGCGAGTGGGAACACCCCAAGTGTGAAGAACTTTCAATCGTTTGTGGGCAGCTTGCTATGGATATCTCGCTGTACCCGACCGGACATATCGTTCGCGGTTCATCGTGCCACCCGCCGTACACATGCGCCAACCTTGCATGACTACAATGTGGCGAAACGGGTGGCACGGTATTTGCATGGTACAAAAGAACTTAAGTTGAAATTGGCACATGATGACTGTGGAAGTATACCGTTACGAATTGTGGGATACAGTGACGCAGATTTTGCTGCGGACAAGGACGACCGAAAGAGTGTGAGTGCTAACGTTACGTTTGTCAATGGAAATATTGCAGGGTGGACGTGCAAGAAACAAGGGACGGTGGCACTTTCGACTGCCGAAGCCGAATTTGTGGCAGCAGCGATGGGTGGAAAGGAGGTGTTAGGTGTTCGAGAATTGTCCGAAGAGATCGGAGTGGAAACGAGGACACCGATAGTGCTTAAAATCGATAAACAAGCGGCGATCAAGCAGCCGCAAAGCAAAGCCA
Organism: Sclerospora graminicola; assembly: GCA_001887855.2. Classification (NCBI taxonomy): domain Eukaryota; phylum Oomycota; class Peronosporomycetes; order Peronosporales; family Peronosporaceae; genus Sclerospora; species Sclerospora graminicola. Next base: position 2,592 of record MIQA02003416.1, on the reverse strand, counting down.
GTGCAGCAAGTACCAAGCGCGTGGATGTGGAGTTGAAGTTTTTGAAAGACTACGTGAAAAGGGGAAGTGTGCACCCGGAACACATTGGAACAAAGGACATGGTGGCTGATTTGCTCACGAAAAGTTTGGATGCACCCCGGATGGATGACTTACGCAAACAGATTGGTTTGGGATAATTGGCACTGTGGATGGCGAAGGTCATGATATGAATGAAACGGTGGACATTGTATTTTTGCATTTAATTTTCGAAGTGCTGAGCCTCCCGACAGACTTGGAAGGAGTGTAGAAGTTGACTGCATAAGGACGTGCGTGGTTGTGAACCACCATAATAACTTTCAAGTGTACAAGACTGACATAAGGCATAGTTACACGAAAATCAGGTTAAGTCTATTTAGTGTAGATTTTATAAATAAATCACTTTTACTTTTGCTAAACTTAAGACGCGCTTACGTTAACTTCCTGTGGGCCTAAACAATTAGGTCCTACGACTAACTCACACCCGAAAGAAATTACAGACAGGGAGCGTGGTATATTACGACTGGCTTCCATTACGTTTTTCTTTTCTATTGTGGATAAGTGGTATTTTACGCTTTCGTCTACTAACGTACCTTTGTGGAGTTCACGCGCACTGGTCGGCTCGCTTGCTTTCCGTGGTACTGGAGTGTGGAGTTATTTCAGTGGTTTACTTTCGACAGATACCACCACAACGACCACAGGGAGCTCGACGCGGATCCAAATCGAGACTTTCCCTACAACCTGAACGCTAGCGAGGAGTATGGCTGCTCGAGCACTAAATGAACTATGGCGTGGCCATTTGTTTAGCTTGGGATCACTTTTCTTGCTGGCAAAGAATGCATCACGTACGAATGGGGTGGTATGAACCACGTCACAAAGTCTGGTACTAGTACCAACAACCAAAACGAAAAATGAATACAAGTAGATAAAGCCGAGAGGGGAATACCAATTAACCAAATTTATGTGTAAATTACCACACTCAAGTGGAAATTGGTGCTAGTACTATTTTTGGGAATGGTACTACTTTCGGGATTCCTCGACCCGGTATCGTTCTCCGGTGAAGATTTCCACCCGAGGACACCCCCCTCTCGAGAAGGTCATTCCCTCCGAACTGATCAAGATCATCGTTTTTCGTCACCGAGTCCACCTGAGTGAGTGTAACCACCCCCGATCAATGGGTACACAAGGTGAGGTGAAGTCAAGTATGGATTCTATCGCACATGAATGACCGGTCAGATGACCGGAGAGGATCGGATCAGTCACCATAGTGGTGATTCATTCCGATTCTGATGGCGATACAGGATCAACGGAGTACCCCCTCCGATAGTTGGTCGTCCGGGCCAGTGGGTATCCGGATTCCACCCAAGACTTCTGTCATGGATTTGGAAATCAGCTCCACCACAATGGTGCGCGTGCCCGGATCACTTGGTGACTCAGGATATCACCGTGATTCCTTTGATGATGAAATAGATGTGAAAATCAAAGTGGAGGAAACTTTTTCGGGTGTATTGGAAGAAGGCGTATCGCCTCCGATACTGTCCAAGTTAAAAGGAAGCGATGGTCGACTTGGTTTGGCGGAGTGCCGAGTCGACATTAAAGATGAAACAACTCCCCACATGGCTCCGACCGGAGCCGATCTGGGTTATAGTAAAACCAACTATAATCCAGGAAAGGATCGAGGTGCCAGCCTCGATCCTATGCATAAGAAGACAATTGGAAAAGAAAAGAAAAAATATGGGGACTAATAGATATGATCTACCTAAAAAACATGGAACCAAATTGTATGGAGGTCGCCACGGGACTGAATCTAGATTTGAATTAAATCAAGGGGTTAGGAGATGATCAATCACCCAAGGGTGGTCTAACAACTATGCCCACCCTGAACCAATGCAGATGATGTTGACATTCACGATGGGGCGTTCTCGGCAATAACTACGCCGATCATATCAACGACTAACTACTACTAGTAGTTTTGAGAAACAGAAAACAGTAAAAACCACACAAGACCACTCAGACTTATGGTTAGGGATTCAGTCAGCTCCAATTACCGCCTGACCCTAAACCAAAACCCCTTACTGCTCACTGGTAGCAAAACCCTAGGTAAGCCCGCTACGGCTTGCAGGCAAAGCCTCCGCTAGCACTATGGGCAATGTTTGGTCATGAGTTTACATCCGCGTGCTTCGCACACGGCATGTAAACCGCAGGCATTTTGCGTGTAATGTTTAGGTTGTGTGTGTTTGTCTCGTCTCTTTTCTCTTCTTCTGTGTGTTTGTCTCGTCTCTTGTGTGTTTCTTACTCTTTTCTGTGTGTTTTCATGCACCCTCCTCTGTATAGTACTTCCATATTCGCAGTTTAGCCTTAGGTTCATACAGTGTATCGACGGAAAAATCCTAATCAGAGGTGTAATGGGGTGCCATTACATAAGTGATATTTAAGTAGAAATATCACAGTTCGGATTCAGACTTAATGTCTGAAATGTGAATATTGGATTATAAGTTGTTATAATCCACTGTGAGAACAGATTCTGATATCATTATCGAATCTAACAAGTAATCTAATGATAGAAATATCATTCAG
>MIQA02003415.1:0-12517 GCA_001887855.2 Sclerospora graminicola | reverse complement strand
TATTTATGACAAAGATGTCTTTCTGAAGTAACGTACTTATTGTGGCCAAAGTATCGTTGCTTCCCCATGCTTTCTGTGGAACTGTATCTGTGATCTTAGATCCACTAGTTGCGAAATCCCTGAGATAAAGTTTAAATTCGCGAGCTGACTCCTTCGCTGAGATTTTTTCATATCCTCTTCCTAATCCCAATAAAGTATGTTTACGGATTCCTGCAGGGAATTTTATTTCGAAATCAAGCAGAGCACGTATATGACATCCTTCCTTAATCAGCCGGGCTAAATTTTCTATCACTTCCACGTTTTCCTTTTGAAATTGTAACGTTGCAAGTGCCTGACATATTGCATACACCTGACAGTTTCCTGTCGCTGGTGTTGCAATATCTCTTATACCCATAAGCGTTTCTGCCTCTGCTAAGGTAACTTTTTTTGATGTGAGGTAGTATTTAGTTCTCTCAAAGGAAAATCCTCCATGGAACCGTTGCTGACTTTTAGATCATCCAATATATCCCTTATCTTGTCTTTGATCTTTCCTTCCTCAATTAGACAAACTGTTTGTTGTGACTGTTTACGTAATTGATTGTCCTTGGGTGACTCTAGATTTTTTTAAGTCATGGTGCTCGTTGTGGTCTGCATCTGGCGATTTCTTAATTTTTGTTCCGTTGCCGTGGCCTTCCTGTTTGACATGGTCCCCAATAGATTGGTGGATCTTTTCGCCAGTGATGTTTATTTCTTTTTGAGTGGTACTTCGATGTACCCACTCTTTTTCTTTAGTGCCGCCATTCGCTACATTGAATGCCTGCTTGTTGTCCTTTCCTTGACCCTGAGTGTTACTTCCTGGTGTTGAGGTTGAGGTTAACACCTTTTTTATTTCGGTGTGCTGTTGATTGATCGGCCGTTTTTTGTTTTTAGTCTTTTTTTACCGTAACATTAACCCAGTCCGACGATGTTCCTTCGCTGGAGGAATTCTGTGTTGGGGCTTCCTCTTGTTGATTTGATATGTCCGTATCGGAAGAAGCTGATGAAATAGGATTCTCACTTTCTTTTTCTTCCTCGTTCTTTGCTTCATCGTGTTTACTATTGATTCCGTCAACAGTAGCTTTTCTGTGAGTATCAATTTGATTCCTCAAATCGTCCATACTGGAAAAGGTTTCCACGAACTCTTCCACTTTTTCCGTGTCCTCGGTAGCGATTACGATGCATCGTGGCTTTTGCATTGCTTCCACCGTAATCGTACATTGTTTCATTGGGTGACCCAACTCACCACATCGTAAACATTGACGCCGACCCCTCATTTTGGGGTGTTCAATTATTGCCATTACCTGATTCCAACACAAACGGCTTATATTAATCAGCTTTTCTGGACAATTCTTCGTGGCCAATGTTAAGCCCACGGATGTGGAGTTTTCCGACAAGGGTCCTCCATTATCCATATCTTCTAATTGAAACGGTACATCCAATACCTTTTTCAACATAGCATATAATTGTGTCAGGTCAGTAGTTCGTGACACATTCCTTAACACACAAGCATAGTAATCAGCTTGAGTGTATTTTTCTCCATTACAGTCCACTTGGTTGTTCCATATCGAGTCGACACCATCTTCCTTACGTTTGTGTAAGTTATATACCGTATGATCGTACCGATGAAATGTTACCTTGACTCCCACGAATTGTTCCGCCATGTCACGAGTGTAAAAGTGAAAATAAATCGAATGATTGTTAGCATTGTAACTTATCGTTTTCACCTGGGCAATCATCGCCCATAACTCCTTTGAACCTTTCGACCTAGTCGCTGCAGCAGTGGCGATACTTTCTTGTATGCACTTCGTACTTAGAAAGGCCGCTTTAATCGGACTTTCACCTTTCATGTCCATTATCAAACATCCTTCCACCTGGACTCTTATTGTTTGAATCAAACGCACATGATGTTCTGGTGACATTATCCTTTTGACAAATTGTGGGATTCGTCTTGCGATAATATTACCTTCCAAAAGTCCTTGCACAATTGTCCATTCGTGATCGGTTCCATCCCTTAGTTTAGTTGGTGCAAACTTAGCGTATTCCCTCTCACAGATTTTTCGTAGTTCAGGGATCAACGTCCCATCATAAATTTCCTTACGGAAAAGAAAATCAGTCGTGTTAACTTTCTGCACGATTGATTTTTCCTTGGGTGCAATTTTCGCCGCCCAACCTGAAAGTGGGGGCGGATCTTGACCCGCTTGACGTACAGCTGCCTGTCCTATCATTTTCCGCAAAATTCCTTCGAATGTTTGGTTTGACTTCTGCGCACTGATAGCCGCACCAACAATTCGTTGTTTCCATTCTGACCAATTCTGTTTCTCTTTGACCACAATGTGCTCAAATAGCTCCAGGAGACAGTCATTTTCTCCTTTTTTGAGTTTTGGCAAGCGTTTCGCACTAGGAGACAACTTAGATGTTGGAACCTTGGCCTTTACATACACTTGCACAAATAGTTGTTGCATGGTGTCTAGCCATGCTTTTACCTTCGGTGAGGTCTGGGAAGCATTTTCCAGTGCAGCCCTCAATGCCCCGGCTAGGTCCTCTGCTGAATTAACTTTGACCTTTTTATTTCCGGATTGTGGTACGGTTTCAGAAATGATTCTGATTTCTGATGTCTTCGATGTACCACCTGTCGAAGTATCAATCTTAGAATCATGTTTACGGGAACCAGCTGAGTTCACCTGGCTCTCCGTCGAATCAGGTTCAGTGGTTGTAGTCGTTGGAGCGTGAGATTCTTCGACCTCTGTTCCCTCCCCTCGCGCCGAGTTATCCGCCTCACCCTCCTTTCCAGGTGAGCTGGATAGCTCCATCTCTTCACTCGTCGGGTCTGCCGACATGCCACCGCTAGATGGTGGACCGGACCCAGGGTCCGGGACGCGCATTGTCGTGGTAGCTGTTAAGGTTCTTAGTCGTTCTCCAATCCACCTGAGCCAGGTGTGTGCGATAAAGCAAATTGAGAACTGGTACCTAATTTTTTTTATTTTTTTTATTTATTTATTTTTCGTGTAAAGTAGTCATTTTAGTTATTAACTATTGGCTACTATATAATACCTTATCCTAGAAATTAAATGAGGGTCTGGATCTTCCTGGGAATACAATTGCTCGGATGCCTAGTATCTTCTCGCTGTCGGTCGCGGTGCTGGTAAAGTGTCAAATACGCACTGGATACACAATTGTAATCGCATTCCGTCTTCTCTCGTCGAAGGTTGTTGTTGCTCATATGAAGCAACTGTGTCTAGTTGGGCTCTGCTTTGAGCCCATAGGAAATTGATGGTTTCTGCTGACTTATGTCTTAAACCATTGAAAATTGATTGATTGCGCAACTGCCACAACCATCCCACTATAATTCCACAAAATCCCCACCATAAGCGTCGGAATTGTTTCTTGCAAGAGGAGGCTTTAACTCCAAATTTCACCATCATCATTTCTCGAATACGATCGCTTATGTCAGGCGATTGACGAGTCACGATATGGCGCTTAAATTTACTTAGTGACTGTTCGTCCACTGCTACCCCCATCCAATGACTGAGCCACTGGGACCAAATGAGACAGGCACTGACACAACCCCAAAAGATATGTGCGATATCTTGATCTTTCAAAGGACAATCGGGGTTAAGCGGACAAATTTGTGTCCCGTTCCCCTTTTGGTAAAATGTATTTAGCTGATGAGTAGCCATGCGATAAATTACCCATGCCTGGTAATCCGTTAAAAGATGTTTGTGATTCCACAATTGTTTAGGTGTTTGATTCTGGAAATTCTCCACCATTCGTCTCTCTTGTGTTTCTTTTCCCATCTAATTATCATTTCTGGTAGTCGCACTGCGATATACTCATGATACATTCTCTTGAAATACCGTTTAATCGCTTGTGGTATTCGCCAAAATGCTGTTTCTTCGTCGAGAGGCCATCCAAATTGATGTAATTCAGGGTGTGGGTAACACACCACTGTTTTGATGTTTACTTCCTTACCTTTGTCATGAAACAAAGGTTCTGTAGCGTCAAGTGTCCAATAGATTCCATTTACTGATTGATGTAGTAATATTGTTGAGCAATTTTTCTCCGTACAACCTTTCACTATACCAGGTTTGAAAACAGTCCATTTGTATTGCTTCAACACATCCGGACATCTGAAAAGTTTGATTGGAGGTGCCATGCCAATACTTTCCCCGATTTGCCCTCGAGGAGATGCTAGGATAATCGCTGTCAACCAACGCCCCAATTTTATTCGAGTATGCGAGACTTCTTGTCCGACAGGAACTTTCCAACGATATTTATTGTGAGCAATCCTTTGAATTTCCAACTCTCGAATACTGGATTCTGGAATACGATCATATTTGTTAGGTGCTAATGTTGTTGCCTGAGTTTCAGGAATCCATGGATTTCTTACCCAGCTAAATGTACCCCAGAATACCTGATAATGTTCTGGAAGTAGATTGTGATAGGGTATATTGTCCACATTAACACATAATTCAAGCACTTCAGATTCTTTTAAGCCATACGAATGTGTTCCAGGTTCACATTGTATCCGTGATATCAGAGATGGTAAATTCCTCTTCACGTATGTCATTAAGTGCTTACGTTGGGTCGTAGTCGGACTTAACCACCAACCTAATTCTTGGCTCAGTGTACCAATTTTTCTGGAAATTGTCATATTCTTACATAACGTAAAATGCCTCCTTTGCATAGGAGATATTCGTAAAGATTCATCAGGAGACCAATGTGAAAACCTCCAGATCAACCATGCCGTTTTGTAAATATCATTTGCACTGAGTAACCATGTTGTCGCATCCTTTAGTCGTTACACCTGTAGTGCTAATGGTATGGATACTAGTCCGAGTCCTCCAGCTTCCCTAGGAGTATAGATTAAAATCGGGGACATTTTGTGACGTGCTGGTCCTCCATCTGTACTCTGGGACCAAATAAATCTCTTTTGGATTTGTATGAGTTTATTCATAATGTGTTCCGGAGGATCAAATACTTTTGCTGTGAATGTGATCGCCGGTAACACCACCGTATTGAATAACATAACTCTATCCATAATCGAAAGAGAGCACGACACTGCTGTCGCTAATCTCCGATGTATTTGTTGGATACGCTGACCCCAGTTAACTTCCGTCATATTGCCTAGACCAATTTCATAACCAAGATAACGTGTTGATTCTCCTTTCTTTAAGACTGGTATACCACCCCATTCTTTCGGAAGGATTGTTGGTCTCAGAAATAGAAATTTACTCTTTTTAGGTTGTACTTTCAGCCCTGCCATTTCTCCAAATCGTTTAACCACTTCCAATGCTTTTCCCATCTGATCAGCTTTCTGTAAGAAAATGGTGGAATCATCCACAAATGCCGAGAATTGGTGCTTGTCAGAAGCCAAACCTATACCAATGTTGATACCATCTATTTCCTTCTCCTGGTGAATAGCCAACGCCAGTGGTTCCACAGCTAAAATGAATAACAGTGGCGCCAATGGACAACCTTGACGTATCCCTGAGCAGACTTCTATTGGTTGAGAAATCTGATTGTTTACTAGAAATTCAGCTGTAGTACCGTCATGTAAATTTCTAATTAAGTTCACAAAACCTGTACTGAACCCAAAGAGCGATAACACCTGATATAGATACTGTCTATCCACAGTATCATAGGCTTTAGCGAAATCCAAAAATAAAATTCCAGGACACTCTCCGTTTGGTAAAAACTGGCCTTGATGGGTTTGTTCAGTTTGTAGGGTAGCCATCATGATTGCGACTGCCTTTTCCATACGTCTACCTGACACAAAGCCTTGCTGTGTGTCACCGATTAGTAACCCTAAGAAGGTTTGTAAACGTAATGCCAGTATTTTCGCAAAAATTTTGTAACCAGTTTGTAGTAACGAAATAGGTCTGTAATCTAGTGCGTCTGCTGAATCACCTTTTTTCTCAAAGGTAACACCAGTGCTCGTTGGAATGACACTGGTGTCCTTCAAGTAATCGATTGTATAACTTTGTCAACGTCGGACTTAAAGTTTCAGCAAAATCCTTGAAAAAAATATTGTTTAATCCGTCAGACCCGGCTGCTTTACGTCTTTCCAGTCGCTTAATAGCATTTAAAACTTCACATTCCTCTATCTGGGCCATTAACAAGTTATTCTGCTCTGCTGACACCATTCGAGTGGAAGGAATTGTAAACAAATCTGCCATTTTCCGTTGAAAGTCTGGTAATAGTACATCACGATGCTCAACCCCTAGAATTCCTCGCCAAATAAACGCAAATTTATCTGGTATCGTCGTTCCAGGAAGCATATTTGATTCGATAGGTACTGTTATCTGTGATACCGTTTGATCTTTTTCGCGCACTGAAGTCTTTTTGTAAAGCCATCGTAAATCCTCCTCTTTCCGATGCAGTCTTCTTCCTTGACGTATTTTATGCGACTTTTGAATTGTCTCTGCTATAGCTGTTACCAGATGTTTCCGTGTTCGTGCATTACTTCTTAATGAACTTCGAAGTTGACTTACTCTTCGTCTTCTACGCCGTGCGGATTTCTTGGCCAGACGGAAAAGAGTGGTCACAATTTTAGCACTCAGTTGGTCCCACTCCGTGTCAACTGAATTTCGATTATTCAATATTGTTCGTAATGCCTCCTCTATCTTGTCGTGTGTACTCAATTGAGATGATCCAAAAAAAAGGTACCGTGGCCTCTGGTTGAAATATTCTTTTTTTTTGTCAGTCTCTTTTATGATAAGTAGAGCTGAACTTGAGCATGGTCTGAATAGACAGGCGGTTCACTGACTTCCAGCCACTGGGTTAATGCTGTTAATCGTTTGGACACATAAAATCGATCAATTCGACTAGCCGAGTTGCCTTTCCAATAAGTAAAGTGTTCACTCGGGTCTAATTTGTCTTCAGCAGAGATTGATCCTATAAGCGCCCTCGCATCCATTAACTGATATTTTTCCACCAGACGAGATAGACTGATACTCTCAGTGTTATTGTTACGTTCTCCACCTAAGCGATCAATCACTGGGGATTCAACACAATTAAAGTCACCACATAGTATCATTTTATCCCATTTGCTTGAAAGGATGTGTTCCACTTCTGTAAAGAAAATTTCTCTTTCGTTGGAATTGCTAGCTGGAGCGTAAATATTGACAATCATCGTAGTTTTCCACTCTACCATGATGAAACGTGATGACCAGAGGTGATTTTTACACGGAGTTATGAGCTTGGCTTGATCTGGGTGAAATAATACTGCTACTCCACCCGTTTTATCATCTCCAATACTCCAATATGCATGTTCTTGGTCACTGTTATAAATTCCCCATAAACGATTCCATTGCTTTGTATATTCTAAGGCTGTCTCTGAAGAGGTAATATGAGTTTCTTGGAGTACCAAAATGTGGGGCTGATGTGACTCTTTCATATATCTCCACGATGTTAACCATCTAATAATATCTGTTTTCTTGAAACCTCTTACATTTTGCGTCAATATGGTGAGAGAGGTCTCCCCCTTTTGATTATATGATTCTGATGTTATCGACTGGAACTCCATTTCCTGTAATAGCCTGTATTTCGCGTAACTATCCATCGATGACAAATCAAAGTAATCATGGGTGACTATATCACTTATCTGTTCGTTGCCCTTAGTAACAGGGAGATGAACCTTGAGATTCATCTGAGTTATGCTTTGGAGAGTCAGGGATGTTAAGGAAGCGATCCGCAATGATATTCATCCATTCATGTAAGTCTGTCCAGGCTGATCCTTCTTCGTCCAATACTTTATTAAATCCTTCACCATAGTCTTTATAAGATGTCTGTACCTTAAAGTGACGTCTCAACAAATCCATTATGGAATCACTCTCAAGAAAATCTTCTCCCACCATAGCTGCGACTTGCTCAGCATAAATATATGCGCTTATCAGGTATCTTGCCAATGAAGATTTCCTCATTGGAGCACATAATCGGATTAATTTACACCGCCATAATGATTACGGCGTAATTCATTCCATTCTTGAGTGCTGTGAATAATTAATGTCCGCTGGTTTGGTGCTTTCAGTGCTAAATACCTCTGTTCCCAAGCACCGAACCATGCAGCTTGCACCCCTTCAATTCCATTATTTTTACCTTGTTCTAACATGGCACACCAACATTGTTCTCGCCATATTCGAGTGAGAGCAATCAACGTCTCTGTTGTTATACTATCTAGTATATAAGGGGCTCCATCAAAAGTTTGTAATAATTCCAAAAGAAGAATGCTCTCCTTATCCGCTGCTGTTTTCCATACCCTGGACCTTTATTTACGTGTGGAAAGGGCACTATGGACTGTTGCTTCCAAGTTGCCTCTAATGCACCCCAAGCTTTAGCTTTGATCCAATGTTCTGTAGACTCTTTTGGACTTGAAACACAGTTATTGAAGTCATCCACTAATTCACGCTGAAGTTGAATAACTGGTACATCTGTCCCGCGTACATACCGGATTGGTTTCGTAAAAAGCTGTGATCCTTGTTCGTTAGGATCTGACCGTGTACATAACCGTTTGGCTTTGGTAGTTCCTTCGTGTTTCTCGATTAATGCATCGTGTTCATCTTCTGGTTGTTCCACCTCATCCAGAGCTGACCCTAGTAATTTTAGTTCATTACTATTTGTCATTTCTAACCAGCTTCGATGGTACCATTTGTGCAATACCGATTCTGGTATGTTATATTTACGCATCACGTTCTCACGGGTATCCGGATGAGTCAAATCCGCTTCCAGGACCTGAATTTGTTCTCTGATAGATTGGCGTCCTACTTTATCCGTTAAGAAGTGCAGTACTTCTAGCCAACCAGGATCATGAGTCAGGATAATCTGCTCAATATCACATTTAAAATAGTCATGGATAGACGGACCGCCCAGCCTATTAATAATATCCGCCGTCATTTCCTCCCATTCTTCATCCTGCTGGTTCTGTTGGGCTTTCATATCTACGAGGATTCCGTTATCCGTCTCTGTTTGGTCTGAGACATCATCCATAACGATATCCCCATTTCTTCCACTTTGAATGTTAATATATCGATCATCATCGTAATCGTCGTCTGACTCACTACCACTACTATTGTCAGTCATGATTACATCCACTTCACCGTCAGATTTATCCTCTACAGCTCTTAACCCATGAATATACGCCGAGTAATGTGCTTCTTTAAAGAAAAGAACTATTGGCCATTGCGTATGATTCTTTGGCTCCTTTTGCTTTAACCTTCTTACTGTGTCAATACAGTTCTGTAATGACATTGGATACTCTCCACTCATCATGTAACAGTTGTTTTTTCTGTTACGTGTTTCTGGTGCGTAATGTATTACGCCAGGTTCTTCCATCCTTGCACTTATATTTATGACAAAGATGTCTTTCTGAAGTAACGTACTTATTGTGGCCAAAGTATCGTTGCTTCCCCATGCCTTCTGTGGAACTGTATCTGTGATCTTAGATCCACTGGTTGCGAAGTCCCTGAGATAAAGTTTAAATTCGCTAACTGACTCCTTCGCTGAGATTTTTTCATATCCTCTTCCTAATCCCAATAAAGTGTGTTTACGGATTCCTGCAGGGAATTTTATTTCGAAATCAAGCAGAGCACGAATATGACATCCTTCCTCAATCAGCCGGGCTAAATTTTCCAACACTTCCACGTTTTCCTTTTGAAATTGCAGCGTCGCGAGTGCCTGACATATTGCATACACCTGACAGTTTCCTGTCGCCGGTGTTGCAATACGTCTTATACCCATAAGCGTTTCTGCCTCTGCTAAGGTAACTTTTTTTGATGTGAGGTAGTATTTAGTTCTCTCAAAGGAAAATCCTCCATGGAACCGTTGCTGACTTTTAGATCATCCAATATATCCCTTATCTTGTCTTTGATCTTTCCTTCCTCAATTAGACAAACTGTTTGTTGTGACTGTTTACGTAATTGATTGTCCTTGGGTGACTCTAGATTTTTTTAAGTCATGGTGCTCGTTGTGGTCTGCATCTGGCGATTTCTTAATTTTTGTTCCGTTGCCGTGGCCTTCCTGTTTGACATGGTCCCCAATAGATTGGTGGATCTTTTCGCCAGTGATGTTTATTTCTTTTTGAGTGGTACTTCGATGTACCCACTCTTTTTCTTTAGTGCCGCCATTCGCTACATTGAATGCCTGCTTTTTGTCCTTTCTTGACCCTGAGTGTTACTTCCTGGTGTTGAGGTTGAGGTTAACACCTTTTTTATTTCGGTGTGCTGTTGATTGATCGGCCGTTTTTTGTTTTTAGTCTTTTTTTACCGTAACATTAACCCAGTCCGACGATGTTCCTTCGCTGGAGGAATTCTGTGTTGGGGCTTCCTCTTGTTGATTTGATATGTCCGTATCGGAAGAAGCTGATGAAATAGGATTCTCACTTTCTTTTTCTTCCTCGTTCTTTGCTTCATCGTGTTTACTATTGATTCCGTCAACAGTAGCTTTTCTGTGAGTATCAATTTGATTCCTCAAATCGTCCATACTGGAAAAGGTTTCCACGAACTCCTCCACTTTTTCCGTGTCCTCGGTAGCGATTATGATGCATCGTGTCTTTTGTATTTCTTCCACCGTAATCGTACATTGTTTCATTGGGTGCCCCAACTCACCACAGCGTAAACATTGACGCCGACCCCTCATTTTGGGGTGTTCAATTATTACCATTACTTGATTCCAATACAAACGGCTTATATTAATCAGCTTTTCTGGACAATTCTTCGTGGCCAATGTTAAGCCCACGGATGTGGAGTTTTCCGACAAGGGTCCTCCATTATCCATATCTTCTAATTGAAACGGTACATCCAGTACCTTTTTCAACATAGCATATAATTGTGTCAGGTCAGTAGTTCGTGACACATTCCCTAACACACAAGTATAGTTAGCGGCTTGAGTGTATTTTTCTCCATTACAGTCCGCTTGGTTGTTCCATATCGAGTCGTCACCATCTTCCTTACGCTTGTGTACGTTATAAACCGTATGATCGTACCGATGAAATGGTACCTTGACTCCCACGCATTGTTCCGCCATGTCACGGGTGTAAAAGTGGAAGTAAATCGAATGATTGTTAGCATTGTAACTTATCGTTTTCACCTGGGCAATCATCGCCCATAACTCTTTTGAACCTTTCGACCTAGTCGCTGCAGCAGTGGCGATACTTTCTTGTATGCACTTCGTGCTTAGAAAAGCCGCTTTAATCGGACTTTCACCTTTCATGTCCATTATCAAACATCCTTCCACCTGAGCTCTTATTGTTTGAATCAAACGCACATGATGTTCCGGTGACATTATCCTTTTGACAAATTGTGGAATTCGTCTTGCGATAATATTTCCTTCCAAAAGTCCTTGCACAATTGTCCATTCGTGATCGGTTCCATCCCTAAGTTTAGTCGGTGCAAACTTAGCGTATTCCCTCTCACATATTTTTCGTAGTTCAGGGATCAACGTCCCTTCATACATTTCCTTACGGAAAAGAAAATCAGTCGTGTTCACTTTCTGCACGATTAATTTTTCCGTGAGGTACGATTTTCGCCGCCCAACCTGATAATGGGGGCGGATCTTGACCCGCTTGACGTACAGCTGCCTGTCCGATCATTTTCCTTAAAATTCCTTCGAATGTTTGGTTTGACTTCTGCGCGCTGATAGCCGCCCCAACAATTCGTTGTTTCCATTCTGACCATTCCTGTTTCTCTTTCACCACAATGTGCTCAAAAAGCTCCAGGAGACATTCACTTTCGCCTTTTTTTAGTTTAGGCAAGCGTTTTGCACTAGGAGCCAACTTAGACGCTGGAACCTTGGCCTTTACAAAAACTTGCGTAAATAATTGTTGCATGGTGTCCAACCATGCTTTAACCTTCGGTGAGGTCTTGGAAGCATTTTCCAGTGCAGCCCTCAATGCCCCGGCTAGGTCCTCAGCTGAATTAACTTTGACCTTTTTATTTCCGGATTGTGGTACAGTTTCATCCATGGTTCTGATTTCTGATGTCTTCGATGTACCACCTGTCGAAGTATCATTCTTGGAATCATGTTTACGGGAACCAGCTGAATTCTCCTGGTTCTCCGTCGAATCAGGTTCTATGGTCTCCGTAGTTGATACGTGAGGTTCGTCAACCTCCTTTCCTTCCCATCTCGCCGAGTTATCTTCCTCACCCCCTTTCCAGGTAAGCCAGATAGCTCCTTTTCATCGCTCGTCGGGTCTGCCGACATGCCACCGCTAGATGGTGGACCGGACCCAGGGTCCGGGACGCGCATTGTCGTGGTAGCTATCAAGGTTCTTAGTAGTTCTTCAATCCACCTGGGCCAGGTGCGTGCTAGAAAGCAAATTGAGAACTGGGGGGGGTACCAAAATTTGCTGGTACTGATACTAGTGATGTTTTTGTAACATTTCCGAAGTATTCAAAACTATTTTTGGATTCCTACCAAATACCACCAAAGTTACAAAAGTCTACCAAATTCCATCACCCTTCCCAAAGTCCGTTTCTTTATGGATTCTGATTGGCAAATATTGGAT
>MIQA02003413.1:2476-24978 GCA_001887855.2 Sclerospora graminicola | reverse complement strand
GCGCGACCAAGTTAAGGCCATCGACGAGTTCTTTGAAACTCGTCGCAAGGCGGGGCATGTGCGGGAGTCAACCTCAGCGCACTCCAGTCCCACCTTTTGCGTAAAGAAATCCACCGGTGGGTGGAGGATCGTTCATGCTTTTAATAAGTTGAACGCAGCCACGGTACCGGCGCAGACGCCGATACCGCGGAAGGATGTCATCATTGATGGCATGAGCGGGAGCACCGTTTTCAGTGCTCTCGACTTGAGGGATGGTTTCTACCAAATCCTTATGCGTGAGAAGGATATCCCTCTCACGGCTGTAAGCACTCCAAGCGGTATGCTTTGGGAGTGGCTTGTTATGCCGCAAGGGCTTCGAAATGCCCCTGCCACCTTCAACAGATGCGTTACACATCTATTGCGCCCGGTGCGAGAATTCGCACCGAGCTATTTTGACGACGTGTTCATCCATAGTAAGGCTGAACATGGCAAGACCGATGTAGACGTTCATAAAGAACATCTACGTCAGGTGTTAGAGCTTATGCGCAAGCACAAGCTCTATGCAAATTTAAAGAAGTGCACCTTTGGTGCACCTGAGATACCCGTTCTTGGCTGCTTTGTAGGCAAGAATGGAGTGCGCCCCGATCCAGAAAAGATCACAGTGATCGTTGAATGGCCTCCGCCAAACAACGTTAAGGAGCTTCGAAAGTTCCTCGGACCGGCGACATATTTGCACAAATATTCGTGCAATTATGCCGGTCTGATCCGACCTCTTTCTCAATTATTAAAGAAAGATGTCGAATGGCGCTGGGATACCCAGTGCCAAGATGCGTTTGATGCAGTCAAGCGTAGCTTGACTGAGGCTCCCGTCTTGGCAATCGCCGATAACGAGCGACCGTTCCACGTCGTTTGCGACGCGAGCGATTTCGCCATCGGCTGCGCCCTGATGCAGCGCGATCACGATGATCGTGATCGCGTGATTTATTATCAATTGCGTCAGTTGCGCCCAGCCGAGCGCAACTATCCAGTGCATGACAAGGAACTCCTTGCCATGAAGTATGCACTGGCAAAGTTTCGGATCTATCTCTTAGGAGATAGACCGTTTGTGGTTTACACGGACCATGCGTCGTTACGCACGGCCGTGAATTCACCACACATCTCCCAAAGAATGGCACGTTGGCTGTCATTCTTTGCGGAATACAACTTCACGGTTGAGTATAAACCGGGAAAGTTGAACGTGATAGCGGATGCGCTATCACGACGCCCCGATTACGAGACGAAACCGTCCGTAATCGAGGCAACCAGTGCAAACGCAATACGTTGCACTGCTCTGTCGTCGTCACTCGTACGACAGGTACGTCAAGCGTACGAAACAGACGAGGAAACTCGTCTGCTGATTGATTACCTTAGTAATCAATCTGATCGGAAGCGCAAGGAACTTCCAGAGTTCCTTCGCGCTTATGTGCATCGTTATCGATTGCACGATGGTCTGTTGCTTTATAGCACAGACCAAGATGATGATAGTCGCATCGTCGTTCCAAACGACGATGATCTCAAACATCAAATTTTGTTTGAGTACCATGATGCACCGATTTCGGGGCATCAAGGTCGAGAGAAGACGTATGCTTCTCTCACACGCGATTTCTACTGGCGTAACCAGTATAAATGGGTACGTAAGTACGTCCGCGCTTGCGAGATATGCCAGCGCGTCAAGCCCGCACAATCCGCGCAGGCTCCCCTCCAATCTCTGCCGGTTCCGACAGAGTGTTGGAAGTCCATTTCTATGGATTTTATGTTTGGTCTTCCGGCTGATCACAGTCGGAAAACAGGCATAGTGGTCTTTGTAGACCGTTTCAGTAAGATGGTTCATCTTGCTGCAGTGTCAGCGAATGTCACCGCTGCGCAAACGGCGCGGATATTCGTTGACACGGTATTCCACTTACACGGAATGCCGGAAAACATAGTCTCAGATCGTGATCCGAGATTCACAGGACGTTTCTGGCAAGAAACGTTCTCGTTATTGGGCCCGCAGTTGAAGAAGTCAACTGCAGATCATCCGGAAACAGATGGGCAGACTGAGCGCGTCAACCGCGTTCTCGGAGACATGCTGCGTTCTTACGCGCATGCCTTCGAGCAGTGGAGCGATTATTTGCCACTCACTGAGTTTGCAATAAATAACTCGGTGCATGCTTCTACTAAGCATACACCGTTCTACGTGAATGCCTTACGGCATCCACGAACCCCGGCTTTACTTGGCGGTACGCCAAATTTAAGTGGGGGAGGGACCCGCTCAAATTTCGAGCGAGTCGATGCACAAGCTGCAGTTGCAACTTGCGAAGAAACTGATGAGTCTTCTACTGTTACCACAGAAGAAACTCAAGCAGTTTCGGAAACCGAAACCGCTTATGCGGAATATGTGTCGGCAGCAATGACTGCAGACAATGAAAACAACCTATGTACTGCCAATAAAGCAGTAGATGAATTCGTATTACAGCGTCAAGCTGTAATACGCTATGTAAAAGACGCGCTTGCTTCCGCTTTTGACAAGCAGAAGCAGAATGCAGATAAAAACGGAAGGAAAAACACAAATTCCTTTCAAAAAGGTGAATTAGTTATGTTATCTACAACTAATTTGCCTACACATGCAATTAGCAACTTCCCTACACGGAAGTTGCTCCCTAAGTTCATTGGGCCCTTTAAGGTCCAAGGTGTTAAGGGGAATGCCTACACTTTAGACATTCCCGCGGCCATGCGCCTCCACCCAACGTTTTACGTTGGGAGGCTCAAGCCGTACCGATCGTCTACGTCTTCGGACGAGACGCATCGCCACGGCGAATGCCGTGCTTCTTCAAGTCTCCCAAGAGAGACTTGTAATCGGTCTCCAACCGATGATGGGAAGTCAGGAGAATCTCCATCTCCGACTTTTGTCGATCGATCTCCGATTTTAGTCGATCAATCTCGACCATCAGAAGATCATTCTTCTTCTGCATCACGACATGCGCGTTCAGTATGTCGCGAATCTCGTCTCGATGACAACGATAAGTTTTCATCGAGTGGCACATGTCCTCGCTCAAAGCGTTACAGTGCTTCTCAAGCTTGCGGAGCTGATAACCATGCTCCGCAACAACAACGCCGAGGGAATTATCAGCCCCCGCCCCTGATTGTCCAGTTCCCTACTCGCTCACTCTCTGTCCCGTCCGCCTCTCTGGTTATTCCCACGATCTTACAGGGCGCCGTCTCCAGAGACTTGGGACCCTGTCCTGATGAGGTCGGGCGCCATCGACACACTCATGGAGACCGAACCGTGGAAAATCTTGCACACCAAGATGCCGGATATGGGGCTTCCATCCGATCCATGGTTCACGGAATTCAAAGCGAGACTTCATGATTTCACCATGGCTCACGCTCGGGCCATCTGGGAGTCTACCCACTTCCTGTACATCTCGGCCGAGGACAAGCGAGCGGACGAGTCCCTCCGCAGGTACTCCCTTGCCCGTAAGAATCGTCGGGGGCGAGCTTCCGAGGCGTGGGTCCGTCTGTGTGCGTTCATCATGGCGGGTATCCGGGATGGTAAATGTGACTTGGACCTGTTTCTCTTCCCGTTCATGCTCCATCTACCGAACCGCAGGAGTGGAAATGCAGCGGAAGGAGGGACGTGGTATCCCGGCCTAGGTGCGTTGGATCAGACCACCTCTCTTTCTCAATCTTTGGTGGCCATTGACCAGCAAGATCCTTGGCGCAATCAATAACGCGCACGGCCCTCCGACCACCCTGGGCTGCGGGTGACTCGGCTCCAAGACAAGTATAGTCATCGACGGGGGTGAGTAGTCGGGCTTGCTTTAATTCTCCTATTTCTCTCAGTTTTACTTTTTTTAATATATCCATCCGTTCTTCTTCCGTTCCCACCCTAAACATTCACTGTTGACTACTAACCGTGGTTAGCCTCGCCAGGTCTGCTCGGGGTCCACCTAGAGGGACCTTTTATTGCTGCAGGGCACTTCTTGGTCCGATCGGGCGCGGACGCCCTGTTCCCAGTCGCGGTCGCTATATTCCTCTTTCATAGGACGGCTGGATTCGGGCGATGGGCCCTCGTCTCTAGCGGCCGGTTTGATTATCTCCGATAGTTTGTTCATCTCCGCCAATTCGTCCAACAACCCTGGATCCGAGACGGTGAGTCCGGTCTGATCTCGCATGGCCAAGGTGGCCAGATGGTCTGCGCTGTTATTCCAGTCTCGTTTGACGTGCAGCAATTCGTGCTTCGGCCATCTCCGCAAGGCGGACATAACCCGATCATTTAACAGTCTCAGCCGCGGCGCCTTGCAATCTATCTCTCCGGTGATTTGCCGGATCACTAGGTTGGAATCACCGCATGTGATGATCCGTCCCTGTGTCCGGCCAGCCAACAGATCTAGGCAAAGCAGCAGTCCTCTATACTCCGCTTTGTTCACCGTGATGCCAGGCGTGAAATCCGAGGCGGCCGCGATCGCCTTCCATTCGGGCAGCTTCCACAAAATGGCACTATAGGCCCCGACCCCTTTCTTTACACTTGCCGACCCATCGAAACTCAAAACCATTAGTTCCTCCGTGGGTCCCACAGTTGGCGGCGGCAATACGATAGTTTGTCGAGGCTGCTTCCGAGGTGCGATCGCTATCAGTGCTTCCTCTACTTCCGCCCTGGGAGTAATGCTGACAGCCAGTGTGCCCAGTATTTTCTCTTCCCCCTTAGTACACTTAATCACTTCGAGGGACCACTGAGACAACAGAGCCGCCCATCTCCCCAGCCGACCGTCAATCCCATTCGCCGTCAGGAGCCATGATAGGGTCGACCGTCTGGATAGTACCTTGATAGTCCGAGACACCAGCATAGTATAACACACATCCAAGATCCGTAATAGAGCCAGAACTTCCTTATCCACCAACCCATAATTAACTTCATTAACATTCAAGGTCCGGCTGGTGAAGGTCACGGGACAGTACACTCCATCATGATCTTGCACGAGAGCGGCCGAGATGGCCCACTTGTTAGCGTAGATGATGACCACCGGAGTCTTATTAAAATCGAAATGTTTCAGGACCGGTGTGGTCGCCATCTTCGCTTTTAACATGCCAAAAGCCACCATCGCTCGGGTCATGTGGTTGTCCGGGCCGGCCGCGCCGGGGTCCGGCGGCCGGCCGCTTGTCTGGGCGGACAAGGGCGCTTCCCCATTGGCTGAAATAACCGAAAAGGGCGCTTCCTCATTCGCTGAAATAACCGAAAAGGGCGCTTCCTCATTCGCTGAAATAACCGAAAATGGCGCTTCCTCATTGGCTGAAATTGCCGGCCCGGCTTGCGTCTCCGCTTGCCTATCCTGCTCTCTCAGCTTATGGTAATCCACCTCCCGCAACTCATACAAGACCGCCGCATAGACCGCAAAATCCTCGATGAACCGACTGTAATAGTTCAGGCTGCCCAAAAAGGATTGCATAGCCTTTAGGGATCGCGGGAAAGGCAGATTACTCAAGGACTCCAAATCCTTCGGATTAGCCTCCAATCCGGCCATCGAAACTTGATGACCTAAATAGGTCACCTTAGTCTTTCCCCAGAAACTCTTAACCACACTAATCGAAAGATTCCACTTTTCACACGTAATCATCAACTTCTCCACTTTGTCACACAGTAAATCCCAGGTAGTTGCCGTAACGAGAATGTCATCAATGTAAGACCGTCGCCCCAAAACTGAAGGTTTTGGGTCGGGGTCCGGGTCACCTTCGGCGAACACATCCCCGACCAGAGCCGGATCTTGATCCGCCTTGATCTTGAAGTGTCCGTACAGCGCGTTATCTATCAACCGTTGATAAATCTGCGGGGCATTCTTCAGACCGAACGGCATCCGGTTCCACTCAAACAACCCGAAAGGCGTCACGAATGCAGAGATCTCCCGTGCACGATCGGTCATAGAGACCACCCAGAATCCACTGGCCATGTCCAATGAGCAATACCCCAAAACTTTATCCAAGTCCTCCAGCAGGTCGTTTATCAGCGGCATCGGATAAACCATCAGCTTCGTCAGCTGGTTCACCAACCGGTAATCGATGCACAACCTTATATCCACCCCATTCTTCTTAATAATAATCACAATGGGCGAAGCCCATGGCGAGGTGGACGGCTGAATTATCTTGGTGGCCAGCAAACCCTTGATAAGCTCTGACAGCTTTTCCCGATACTGGGGGGCGACTCTTCGGCATCTCTGTGCGACCGGCTTGGCACCTCCCACATCAATATCACATACCGCCCCATGGGCGGCCGGAGGAAGTGCGTTCCCTGGTCCGATCAACAGATGTCGTCTTTTCCATATAATATCCTTCAATCTGCTGATCTCCTCCGGGATGTTCACATCCGGGTCTCCCACTTGTAGATCGTCGATAGTGACCGCTGGGGGGCAGGGGGTCACCTCAGGTAACACCGCCATCTGCTCTTCCATGCCTTCAACGTATAGCTCGCCCCCTTCATGAATGCAGACTTGATCGGCTTCGGCTGCTTCGGGATCTTGGTCGGCCGGCTGGGCCGATCCGCCTTCGGCTAATTCCGAATTCTGCTCGGCCGGCTGGGCCGATCCGCCTTCGGCTATTTCCGAATTCTGCTCGGCCGGCTGGGCCGATCCGCTTTCACTTCGGTCGTCACAACTGTCATCAGGGCTGACCGCATATGCAACTCTGCTTGGTCCTTTCTCCCGACTCTGTCGTTCGTCCGTCTCCCTCTGAGTGGGCAAAACCAGTTCCGCGATCGGGGCGTAGCTTCGGCCAATACATTCAGCCGGATCCGTCGACGGCCGGCTCCGCGTCAATATTTTAGAAAGGGTCCGGTACTCGGGTTTATCCACCATCGGAGTCTGGTCCTCTTCTAATTCTTCCTCTTCGCTGACCAGATCGGTGGTTGCCTGAAAAGCCAGGTTTTGCCACTCGATATAGCGTCTTGAACCAATAGTGACATAGCCCGGCCGGCGGGGCACTTTATCCTCGGCCAGCCACATTCCAATAATCACATCTTCATGCAAGGTGAGGGGGTTTTCAGAGATGTTGATCACGCTTATGAAGTTGAGATGACCACCCCCTTTAACGAACGATGGTACCCAGCACTCGCCCCTGGTCAGCCATAACTTACTCCGCCGGTCGTGTGGTCGTAACATTACTTCCACCGCTTTTCCCACTGGCACCGTTACAAACTGACCTAGCTTGAGGAAATGGACGTGGGCGCCATATAAGGGCCGCCGGCCGGCCAGCTGGATCTGTACCTCGTCCGGCAACGTCAATGTTCCATGCGATAAGTCCAGCCGTATACCGGCCGGGACCATAAAATCCATACCCAAAATTGCATCCTGCCCGGCCAGCTTGCCTACCCAGGCGGTAAAGTAATATACCAACGACCCAGCTAACGTAATCTTGACTCTTGTCCTTCCTTGGGTCATGTATGAGCTTTCCCCAATGCCGATACATTCCTGCCGCTTCGTCTCGTCTATCTCACACCCCACCTTACGAGCAAAGGTGGTGTCTACGATAGACACTTCTGCGCCAGAGTCGAACAGCATGGTAGCTTTCTGGTTATTGATTTTTTCATCCGCCTTGGCCTGCTTGAACCATTTATCCGGCGAGTGATACTTCCAATAACCTCGCGACTCGCCAGGTAACAAGTTCAATTCCATTCGCACTTCAGACCGGGAATACTCATCCGTCCGTATACTGCTCACCAGGAAGGGGTCAGCCGTACCGGCCGGGGACCGGGTGACGTAATCGTAAAACTTACATGTATTGTCGGTTATCCTTTGCTTTGCTTCTTGATTATCCTCTTTACCGATATATGCATAGATAC
Source organism: Sclerospora graminicola (assembly GCA_001887855.2). Classification (NCBI taxonomy): domain Eukaryota; phylum Oomycota; class Peronosporomycetes; order Peronosporales; family Peronosporaceae; genus Sclerospora; species Sclerospora graminicola. The sequence continues at coordinate 17,153 of MIQA02003413.1, read as the reverse complement.
TAACACTAGACCGCTCGGCTCGAACCAGATTCCAACCTGGCGAGCGATCTAGTTTAACATCTTTTCCGCTCCGGGCGGCAACATTCCAGCATGCTTGGTCGGGACGTACCACTTCTTCAACAGATTGTAGAATTCTTCCATTGGGCACAGTCCCGCCTCATGCACCTCCCCGCAAGCTTTACACGTGAACAAACAGTGTTCCGCCGGGTGTCCCTTCTTCTCGCACTTCTTGCACGTCAGCCGCTTCCAGCAGCTCCGGTCGTCATGCTTGATGGATCCACAGTGGGTGCACTTGCGCCTGGGGTAATCCTGGTCAGCTCGAGCCGGAAAACTCTTCGACTGACCGGAACCGGCTGGCAGCCTGGACGGCTGACTGGCTTCTGCTGAGAAAAGGTACCGATACTGTTCCTCCTCAGACTCGCCCCCAGATCGCTGATACTCCTCTTCCGAGCTAGTCGCGTCTGACTCTCGGGCGACCATGCCGACGGCTCGGGCCGTCCTGGTAGATGGCGGCCGGCCTCCTTGATCCGCGTTAAATCGGGACTTGAAACGGCCGGTTCCAACTGCCGCCTTGGGGCCTCGCTTCTTCGCCCTTAGGTACGTGCGCAACGTCAATTCCAGCTCCGTCGTATTCTTCAACCGCAGTAACGCCAGCTGGTCTGCCAGCTCCCGATCGTCCAACGTGCTGATGAATTGTTCCACGTGTTCACGGGCAGCTTCCGACCGGCTGGTATCTTCTTTAACGGGAATATCCGCTCTCATGCCAGCGACATTTAAGCGATGGAGATACTCCAGGGGTGTCTCATCCGCTCGCTTCTTGGTGTGAAAATATTGTCGCGCCGCTGACATTCCAGCTCCGCAGTATTGTTCCTCGAACGCACCGGCCAATCCCTCCAATTTCCTCGGGTTTCCCGGCTGAGCTGTTGGATCCAGTGTTTCGCTGGTCCCTTCATCAAATCCCCGAAGATCAGGCATTTCTCATAGTCCGACGTCCGGTCTCTGAGAAATGCCGACTTCGCCTTGCTCAACCATCCTCGGGCCTGGTCCTCGTCCGTGTCGCGTCCGGTGAAGTCCTTCAGCTCGGACGTGGCCGACATTCGCACCCTCGTGATTGCTCCCGAATCCGCGTCAAACGCTTGGGCCGAGGCCATATGGGCTCGGCGGGCCATCCCCAGATCCAAGTCATCCGGATCGTAATGGTACTTGGCCGACTTGACGGATTCCATGTCCACGTCGCTGAGAGACAGCTTCCTGTTCGTTGGGCGACGTCCGGTCCGGCGACCTGTCTGGCGGCTCGGCGGGGCAGCATGGGGTTCACTTTGCTTGGACTGCACCGACTCCATGTCTTCATCACTCGGCTCCCTCGCATAGTACTGGACTGGTCCGGGGGCCTGTGTTCCACGACGAGCAGGCTGGTCCGGTGACTTCGGACTGCCGCGGCTAGCGCTCAGCCGACGTTGCTCTTCCAAGTATCGCTCCATCATCGCCGAGAACATGTTTTGCAGGTGATCCGGCACCTGAGGAGCGACTTGAGGGGCGGCCTGAGGGGCGACTTGAGGGGCGGCTTGAGGGGCAGCCGGGCTGCCAGATTGGCATTCCTTCTTAATCCGCCCATCCGCGTCTTCGTCTTTCTCCTTCGGTTCTGGATCCGCCGTCGCTGTCCGCCAGGCTTGTACGCTGTACTGGCCGGCGTTCTTCCGCTCGGGCGTACCCGGATCCTCACGTCCTCCAAGTCTCATGGCTGTCGCCACACGCGCTGCTCCCCTTTGGCCAAGCGTCATGCGGGTGATACCCACTGATGAATCAGATGAGTCTGCTTCCGAAGGGGCAGACTCGTACTGCGAAGAGCCTGAGTGTATCCCGGCCGGTTTGCTTGTCGCCGGCGGCGTGGACGGCGCCACTCCAGTCGTAGCTGTCATCTTTTTCGACGGCGGCGAGCAACCCACTAGCGGTACCAAGCGGTCATGCAGGGCGCTGGACGCCTCCTTTAACTTGTCCATCTTCAGATCAAACAACTCGTTCGGATCAAACACACCGGTGTTGATGCCGGCTTGTTTGAGTTGGTCGAATAGTCCTCTAATAAGGGACACGTGGCCGTCTGAGAGAGTTGGGGGAGAGACGGGACCTTTCAATCCGCCTATGATCTTCGGCCGTGTTATTTTTAGTACCTTATCCGTCCGCAAGAATTGCCCCAACTCGTGAAGATGGAAAGCACGCTCCAAGTCTATATCCGTTGATAGGCCGTCCTGCTTCTCTTCTTCCTCTTCGAAACGCGGTTTATCTTTGTGGGTCGGATAATCCAATTCCTGCCAATCCGGTTTCTTTAGGGGTAGGGGGCCAGATCGCGACTTGGTCCCGATCCGGCCGGCTTCCCACTCCGGTCGTATCCGACTTCCGCTTTTTCTTCCTTGATTTTTCTTTTATATCCATAATATGCATTTGTTCGTTAGGATCATGGTCGGAACCATGATCCTTCCTCGGACTATGGCGACTTGCACCATAGTCCGATCCGGCTCCATCCGTGTAGCGGCCGGCACTACCGTAAGTAGTACCGTAATCCGCCCCCGGCGGAGCCTCTAGGGGAGTAACTTCTTCTTTAATGTCAACCTCGAACTCCCCCAATTCGAGGCGACCATCGCATCCTTCCATCTTCAGCAGCATTGGGGGCGATATGCCTTCCCCCAATGCACCCGACACAACATCGTCAACAAATTTGACAGGTTTAGGTCTTTCGCCCGCTAGGGACTCGCGGTGATATCCAGGGTTACCAAGAGATCCGGGCACGCGCACCATTGTGGTGTAGTCGCTCTCAGAAAATCTTCCTGAGACGCGAACACCCACGGGGTCCCAGACGACTGACTACCGGAGGGGTACTCCGTCCATCCGAGTCATGATCCGATCCGGCTTGCGGCCGGCTGGATCGGTCGCTTTCATCCGCTTGATCGCGACTGCTCGAATGTTGCATGTTGAAAGCTCCCCTTGTGTACCCGTCAGTACTGGGTGGTTAGCTCTCCTGGTGGACCCTAGGGCGAAAAGTGTAAATCCGTCCAATAGGGAGATGAGGGTTAGGACTAGGGGTAGCTCCTGGGCGGAAATCGTCACCGGGGAGCTCGTTTGGCAATACACTTGAGCTTTGTATAGTGCCGGCTGGGCCGAGAATGGTCGATCGGCCAGCTAAACCAATAATACACTTGAAGTTTGTATAGTGCCGGCTGGACCGAGAATAATCAATCGGCCAGCTAAACCAATAACAATGAAGGGCAATCCCAATGTGTATATGAGGCAGATACAACTCCACACTCTTCCACAGAAGGCCAAAAATGTCACCACTTCCCAATACTTAATACCGTGTTCAAAACACGGGCGACTTGAGGTGAGTATACGAAGTCGCCGCGACTCCCGGTCAGGGGACTTCCGGTGGGTTAACTTAACCTTCCCCGGGCAAACCAATAACAGCAAGAGGGGACCTTGTTAGCCCTCTGCTGTGAACCAATAAAAACGACTTGCGTCTAAGAAAGCGAAACGTATACTGATTTATCCTATGTCCAATACTCCCTTTGTGTAACCTACCTCAAATAACACGGCCGACCAGTCATGTACCTTACCCAACGCAACCCGGCTAACTCCGACTTTGTGTACCCGCCCGGCCGGTACACCAACCCCAAATGGTACCAACCCGGACGGTACACTGAACCCATATGGTACCAGTCCGAATGGTACATTGTACCCATCCGGCTCGGCCGGATAGCCACCCATCCGCGCCTCTCGGCCGCTGAAGCTAGCAATCCCTTGGCAGCCTCTCCTACGATCCAGGTGCCTACTCCTTCCACTAGAACAATCCTCTTCTTTCAGGCTCCCTTCTCTCCATCCTTACGAACAGTCCGCCATCTTGGCCGTCCGCCATCCGCGCCTCGGCCGTCAAACATCCATAGTCCTCCCGTCTGCTCAGCCCGCCTGTCCGACTATCCACGCCCCTTGTCAGGCCCGCCGGTCCGATTTCCAGCCTGGCGCCGCCTGGCCGCTTGTAGACTTCCTCGGCGGCGACTATCCGGCGCCTACACTCTTGGTCCATATTTCCGCCAATCAGAATGCGCTCTTTGGAAAGTGCTTTGCCTTATTTCATAAGTCGCTTCAACCACAACGACACTATGGCGTGTATCAGTACAACGATACAGAAGGAGATTTATGTAATCAGTTCGTTTGGAGAAAACAACGTACCGGGGGTACTCTGTTTCGTACCGGAAATACGACAAAAACAAAACAGAAAATATTCCACAAGTGGGGAATAGCCTATATTTATCATTCAAAGACTGTATACAACGTATACACGAACGACAAACGCAATTTGCTGACACGGTTGAGAAATGGTCGCTTCTCATTCATTTCGAAAAGGCCCATTACTCAGCCTTCATATATATATAAGTAGAAGTCCCGATACGGATTCACTGGAAAAATCTGACGAGGAGATTGATAGCAGTGGTAATAGCGATAGCGAGGAAGACTATGAAGATAAAAAGGTACCGGCTTCACTGAGCACCTATGATGAAAAAACAACAACAGTACATCATCAGATCACAATGTGGATATGACAAATGATCCGGCTGAGACCAGACAGGGCTAAATGTCCCAGGGTTGTTCACCATCTTCTTCCCAAAACAGTCAACATACAGTAGTCACTCTCCCTGGGACCCTGACTCATGGGAGGGAGAATTTGATGATCTTCTATCACGTTTACGAGGTCCAACAATACATCACGAGCTAAAGGTGGAGATAGAACAAATCATCCTCACTCGCGATGCAAGAATGTGCGAAGTACTATTTTTTTACGGAAACGGTGGGCCGGCTGTCATTACCAGAGCAAGAACATTTACTTCGACTAAATTTGAAACAGGAGACAGTGCGTACATGGGTCATGCAGAAGTATCAGATTTCACTATCTATTCTAGAACAATGGCAACATAAGGTGTAGCGGCAACGATTACAGGATGACGAACAACTGGTATTGCAGGCTGATCCATCATCCTGTTTTGAGTTCCATCCGCCACAGGAAAGTCTGGACTATTGCGACAGTGAAAACGAACCGTCCGTAAAACGTCAGTGTCTGAGGTCCAGAGGCCCCATGAAGACGACTTCACAGAATCATGATCCGGACCCACGGCCGGTTCAAAGAGAGCTATTCGACGAATTTGAGGAAATAATTGATGGCACACCAAATAACCCAAACACAAATGCACAGTGGTATGACCAATGGGATGCGTATAAAAACGAATGGGAAAGAAATACCAAAATTCCTTTCCCGCTGGTAGCTTCTCCAACTTCAACATGGAAAAGAGCCAGTCTAACTGAAGGAAATCGACTATTACATCTACTTAAGGCGTGTCCTCGAGGATATAATTTACTTGATAGCATGGATCCACAGATAATGACAATATTAACTTCCCCATGGCGAGAACAATTCTGGATAGGGATGATGGATCAAGGCAAACGGGGAGAGGTAGCAGGTATTCCAGATACTTAGTTTAAGGAATGGGAAGACCGGTTATCTAAGTTGACTCATCCATCTCATCGTCAAGCTGTGATGGACAGTTCACAACAACGGATCGTGTTAAAAATGGCAAAATATGGGAATAGTCCGCTCATCGAGTTGTGTACCCCAACCCACGCTACTATATTAGCACAGTGTTTACTCTTTGCATTCTTACACGCTGGAGAGTTAGCAGCAATTCTTGGAGAAGAGTATCACCCAATTGACTCGGTATTGATATTACTGCAGCGTCGTTTTCGAGCACGGGTGGTCGCACCAATATATGCGTCTCGAGTACAAGCTATTATAGATGGTGACGAGAATGCCTGGGATCACATGGTACAGTTTATTGGTACCACATATGTACCAATTCCGATACGATCCCAAGACTCAACAGATATTAATACAGACCGCATCCGGTCTGACCGGAGCTGAGGGCACCTCACAGAGTGAGGACCAAACGGTAGAAGAAATGCTGGATCACCACTATTTTGATTTCCCCACCTACGATACGTATTCCCTGCACCATTGTTAGCGAATAACGAATATCAACCATTTGCGACCCTTCACCGAGGTATTTTTTTGGAACAGGTACAATTTCGGAGTCAAAATGTTAGGGGATTTAAAGTGGACGATATAAGTGTATGGATGTCAGCATGGAGAACATCGCAACAGACACCCTCTCCACAATTTATTCTGCTACAAGAAACGCACGTTTCATCGTTGAAGTTAGCAGCAGATGTAGAACGTCAATGGGAAAGATTGTGGGGTCCTTATGGTACAGATCTCAAGTTATGTTATTGGAGTGTATCACAGAAGAAAACAGGTGGTCATTCTAATGCATCCAGATTTGATAGATCAGGTGACTACATGGAGGCAAGGGGGAATGAACAGATCGATTCATCGCGGTACAATGAGAACAAATCTTACTCATAAATATATATGCACCCTCTAGTGATGCTAATTTACGAGAACCTTTCTTCCAAGATATCGCGGCAAAGGTATCTACGTTAAAACACCCATGATAGTGGGAGGAGACTTCAATTGTGCGGAATCGCCTATATTGGATCGACTGGGAGGTTACCGGTCTGATAAAACCGAAAGTAAAAACTTGTCCACTTTGATTTGAACAGCAGGACTTATTGATGCGCAAACTCTACAAGAATCAGTATTACTAGAGGAATCTGTGGCACCAATTGGATATTTTACGTATTGAAGAGGAGAACAAGCCAGTCGTATCGACCGCTTGTACCTATCTCAAAGTATCACATCACGGTTTGCACACTTAGCAGTTGGAGATACACCTGTATACTCCGATCACGAACAAGTCCTTATCGCATTGAAAACTATGCGTACTACCAACAAATCAGAGACGAAAACCCCTGTACCCATTCCCAGGGTACAATCATCCATTTATTTTGCAATATTTCAGGTCACGGATATCACTGCACCTACAACACTTAACTGAAGCGTCTATTGCATGGGATCAATGGCTCTTGGAATGCCATGATGCCATCTTTCACGCTAGGCGGAAAGTAGCTCGCCATAGATGCAGACGTGTACAGCATATTCAGTCACAATTGTACGATAATGCAAGGTCTCGTAAGCAAATCATTACGGCGACACGGGCGCACACTCATCACACCTTGCAAGTGAGACGGGGCAGACAGTTGCATCGGTCGACACAGAATATCGGTTGGCTATTCCGCAGAACGGCCATCTGGGAGAGGGATCAAAGCGTATCGGACATTGGCTCTACAATTAAGACCTCATTCAGAAAAACGCTTTCAATCCCAGATCGCTTTGTGGCAACATGGCAAGGTATCATGTCAAAAAGATCCGAATCTCCAAGACTTTATGACAATTCCGAAGGATCGTTGTGTAGCAAACTTGCAGAATGAATATTTTAATGGAGACAATTAGTGACGATGAAGTGAGAGTTGCCATTAAAGAGCTCGATAGAGGGGAGGCTTCGGGTCCGGATGGTATTAGCAACGACTTTTATAAAGATTTTGTGGACGACTTGGTGGACCCCTTGGTACAGGAGTTCAATAAGTTGTTACTGGGAGCTATTCCACCATCTTCCTTTTTACAAGCTACCATAATACAATTACGAAAGAAGGGTGACTCACACAATGCTCTTGACTATCGACCGATTTCCCTCTTACAATCAGGCTACAAAATATTCGCTAAAATATTGGCAACGCGGTTACAAACGTTTCTCAGCTAGCTGATTGGAGACACTCAACAAGGGTTTGTCCACGGACGCCGGATGGATAAAGCTGTAGCGGCCATGATGGGAGTTTTACAAAATGTATCATTACGTACAGCATTGTCTATTATGGACAGTGCGGGGATACTATTTTTAGATTTCACGAAGGCATATGACTCTTTAGACCGGGACTATTTCTTTGCAATCCTGAATCTTTTCTGGATTTTCGGAAGGTTTCATCGAATTGATGAGGACTTTACATCGGAGAATATCAGATGAATTTTTAGTCAACAATGATATTTCGAGTGCTTTTCAGGTGACTTCAGTGATACGACAGTGATGCCTTTGGCACCCTTACTATTCATAATTGCAGTAGAACCGTTGGCGCTAGCGATAAAGCTGTCTCCACTTATGGAAGGACTGAGTCCGGTTGACGGAAAACCAGAACTTGAACACAAATTCTCCGCTGTTGTCGATGATTCAACAATTTTTCTTTAGACGTGCTGAGCAAGTGGAACCTGCTATGAGATTGGTAACGCGTTTCGGGTATCTTTCAGGTCTACAAGTTCAAGTGAAGAAAATTCACTTTTTATTTCTTGATCCTTTCTATAGAGTGCGCAGAATGGTATGACATACCAGTAGTTAAAAGTGATGGATTCGTGCGTTATCTCGGATACGAAAATTGGCACGGAAATATGAATACAAAAAGCTGGGCTCTAAGAATTAGAAATGTGCATTGGAGATTAGTAACAGCGACCCAATGCAGACTTTTCTTTGCAGACTGAGTCACCCTTTTCAATGCTGTAGTCATCCCAGCGGTCCTGTTTACTGCTAAAGTATTTGACCCTTCAGTGGCTGTCATGAAACGGCTCATTCAATTCCAAAAACGTTTTATTTGGAAGATTAATACTCAAGACGAAGGAGGAAGTGCGAAGCACAAGATTTCGCCGAACTTAATCTATACACCAAAGCAAGCGGGAGGGGTCGGGCTGGTAGCACTACCAATTGCGATCCGGGTCCAACGATTGAAAGAAGCAGTAAAATGGCTAATTTCGTCTGATGACTTGTACAAGAGTGCATGGGTGGCGTGGAAGGGAATGACTAGTGGGACTACAGATCCATATATCCGAAAATGGGCTGAAATTGTTTTTGCTTCACTCCCAGTTTATTGTCCGGAAACCTTCTCTTTTACTGGAGGAACTGGGACAATGGTTGGGACCTGATACTAAAGACAGTCAAGTGTTACAAGGATATGTATCCAACTATTTACCATCTTTGTATACCCAGGAGACATCACACAAACCAGTAAGTGGATTGGACCCAGGTCAACGGATAACTCTCACCATAGATATCGACAAAATCCCTTATCACGGATTAATGTCCTCATCGGTGGAGGCGTACTGGGGAACGTTCAGTTGGGCCGGGAACCCGTGGATTAGAGAGGAAAACGCGTCCAGGCTTGTAGCACGAAAATATGATAGAATTTCAGAAGTAGCCATTTCTGCTTTAAGAATTCGCCGGATTTCTCGCGACAAGTTCTCCTGGACAGTTACATCTTCTAACCACCACTCACATACGTATGCGAAGTTATGTAGATGGTTGGGAGCAATTATACTTGCTCCTCCAAGAGTGGCAGTCGGCGAGTACTTAGGCCGTTTTCCTAACCTGAGATTGTTTCATCCTCAAACGTTTCTTACGAGTTATACCTCCTGGGAACGTTGAAGGGGAAGATGCCGTGACAGGTTCAATGGTATCCTTACAGCAGCAAGCAAATGGAATGTGCTGGAAAATCACGTCAACGAATGACGGGAATATCGCGGAGTGGAATGAGTATCGAAACAAAGTGGTGGTATTTTATCCACACCCACACTTACATCTGTATTCTTGGCCCCTGCAAGATACAACATTCTCCATATGGAGAATACCAACCCAGTTCCGACGGTATTTTAAAAACGTATACTGGCAGGCGATGGCAACTGCCTTGCCACAAGTCGTACAAAGATGGGAAACGCGATGTTCCCAAGACTCATGGTGGCCATCCGTTCAAAAAAACAGACCCCAAAAGCGATTTGGAAGCATGGTCACATGCTCTCAGATTGCCAATATTGGGTAATATACAGAGCGACAACCATGTTACTGAATACATTCTATCGCAAAGAGAGCGTTCACAATAACTGTGCAATAGCTGCTGATTGTACCAGCTCCCGCACGGATGTTGCGCATATTCTTTGGAGCTGTGTAAGTGCACAACGATTCTGGATCCGTTTGATAGAACAGTGGACAGGCAAATCATCAAGTCCTGTAGAACTGCATTAAATTAAAGATGCGATAGCGACACGAACAGCGCCGGCCATTTCCGAAACATTACAACAGGAAATGGTCAACAAATACGGGATCCTGTTATATGACTACGAGGAGCAGATGAATTGTTTATGGTGGGGAATGAGCGGGATAGCTCAGGTCAGGATGTGGTAGCTTTGAAATGAAGCCATTTTCGAAGGTAAACGGAGAAATCCATTCGAACACACGGATTATATATGGAATCAATGCAAGACTCAATTGAGCCAAGTAGCGGCATTAGAACGACAAAGAACTCAACTGCGAGAAGATGGTGTGCGGTCGGAGTTATGCATACAGTGCTTTTTCAACATTCCAGTAGCACACTCACGACCGAAGACGTACCATAACGACGGTGATCATCACACTTCCCCTGACCACTCAGAACCAGAACTTGTATTTAGAGTCAGTAAGTTTATAGTAGCCAATAGTTAAGGACTAAACGGACTACCTTTTATTATTATTATTAGTGTGTTACTGAATGTCTAAACTGAACTTTTTACAGCCTAAATATTTTATTGTATACACCAATTCAAATGTCCAAAATAGAATAAGCAATGACCAAAATTATTCGACACCTTTTAATAAACTAGTACTTCTATATAAACAATCTCAAAGGGTATATTTCTAATCAAAATCAACCAACTCGCTTATGGACTCAATAGTCAGACCTCTTAAAAGTAGGTAGTGTGTCGAGAAAAAGTACAGAATGCCTAATCCAAATATTTCAGAATGCCTATTTTGACAAGAAAATTTGGACTATTTTTACCTAAAAACGCACAAAGTTGTCAAGCCTAAGTGGGTCAATGTGCTTGTGGGATTGCTGCTTTATCTGTCACGTTTAGTATTTAGTTTGCATAGTCGGCGGGCTAAAATTGTTGTATGAAAAAACGCCCCAATTCTTTCTAATACATTATTTCATGTAGTTCACTGATCTTCAGGCCTCTTAAAAGTAGGTAGAACTAATTTAATGGAGAATATTATTTTGGCAAACCCATAATTTCAAGATAAACCAACCAAGTACCATGTTGGAACCGCGAAAGACGGCATGGGTTTTCATCTTTTCATTTGCAGTCAGTAGAGATTCCCTGCAGATATTCATGCTGAAGCTCATGTTGATGCTTGTGTTGTCAGTTATGTTCTCACTACTGGATTCTGATGAAAACGACGTGTTCAATGCAGCAGCACTTTATCCTTTGGGAGCCTACCCGTGCGTCACATAGGTGCATCGACCAGCAAATTTTGTGCTACGATCGGGTTTAAAGATGCATCCGAGTTTGTGGCAGTGATTCAAGATGACGGTACATTGTGGTGGAGGATGTGAGTAATATAAAGTGAAGATCAGCAGGCCTCTTAAAAGTAGGTAGTGTGTCGAGAAAAAGTACAGAATATATAATCGAAATATTTCAGAATGCTATTTTGACAAGAAAATTTGGACTATTTTTACCCAAAAACGCACACAGGTGGAGGCCCAAATAGTTTACTAGTACAGCTTAGCTACAAAAAAGTGTCTTTGTACCGAGCGGAGCTAACCTGTCCAGAGCTAAAATGTAAATATCCGTGCAGAGCTTCTAGAAAAACATCACAACGGAAGCGAGGGGTAATTCGTACCCTGCCGCTTGGGCTGTATCAGCACCGGGGGCCGCTTTCCAGCGATCACATCGTGCATATATGATGACCATCTAAGTTGTCAACCCTAAGTGGGTCAATGTGCTTGTGGGATTGCTGCTTCATGTGTCACGTTTAGTATTTATTTTGCATAGTCGGCAGGCTTAAATTGTTGTTTCATTAGAAAAACGGCCCTATTCTTTCTAATATATTAATTCATGTAGTTCACTGATCTTCACTCCATATTTCTCACATCCTCCACCACAATGTACCGTCATCGTGAATCACTGATTAGGTAGATAGGTAGTTCTACTTACTTTTAAGAGGCCTGAAGATCAGTGAACTACATGAAATAATATATTAGAAAGAATTGGGGCGTTTTTTCATACAACAATTTTAGCCCACCGACTATGCAAACTAAATACTAAAGGTGACAGATAAAACAGCAATCCCACAAGCACATTGACCCACTTGGGCTTGACAACATTGTGCGTTTTTGGGTAAAAATAGTCCAAATTATCTTGTCAAAATAGGCATTCTGAAATATTTGGATTAGGCATTCTGTACTTTTCTCGACACACTACCTACTTTTAAGAGGTCTGACTATTGAGTCCATAAGCGAGTTGGTTGATTTTGATTAGAAATATACCCTTTGAGATTGTTTATATAGAAGTACTAGTTTATTAAAAGGTGTCGAATAATTTTGGTCATTGCTGATTCTATTTTGGACATTTGAATGGGTGTATACAATAAAGTATTTAGGCTGTAAAAGTTCAGTTTAGACATACAGTAATACACTATTCGGCGTGGTACACAAGGGACTTAGCGTACTTAAGTAATAAATTCAGTCGGCGTATCTAACATCGCCACAAATTCTACTTTTTCTACACCAGGTTGTGGTAAAATCAAGTGGCGAATGAAAATAAAAAGCCGCCGAAAATGTGGATGCAGTCTCAACTACCAGCAAAGACACAAAAATCCGTGTGCATTTGTTAGAGAGTTAGACGACGACCTAGTAATGCCTTTCTCAAAATTAATGACTGTACATTATTTAACAATAACGCAGTACGTTTCGAAGACCTGGCTTGTTGGACACCAAACGTAAGTGCGATGCAAATCTGGGTGGATTTTTGCGTCGATTAAACGTTATCAATACGGTATGAATAATGATATTCCAGATAACATCATGAGTGTGTCGTTGAAACAAGCACGACAAATGAGTAAGGGTCATGTTGTAGTTTTGGCCAAGGTGGCGACGATCTTCACACGCATCCAACATCCGGTTTTCGTGGGTTCCCTAGTCAGTCCCGATTTCACAGGGGCATTACTGAATAACAGTCAATTTTTAATTTTAGCTAATCTTGCAATAAAAGCTAGTTCGTGCAACTACGAATTAAATTAGGTACAAGCTCATGGACGACGAATTGGTGCTGTTTTTATGATGGAGCTCATGTGTTGCGTTTCCAAGTGACTACCGAATACGCAGTACGATGAGTCTTTTCGTAAAGAAAAGCCACACAGGAAAACCATTTGTCTTTTCATAAGAGATTGTTTCTTGTGTGTAATCTCTCTATGTCTCGACTCATTCGTAGCGAGTGAACAATTCCATGCATATATGGCCTGTCTTCTGAAAAAGGAATGAATACTGACAGATTTTATGGGTGAGAAGCGTGACGTTGTAGGATAGCTGTCGAGTGCCCTGGTATTGGGATTCAAATGTCAATTTCCTTGTCCTCATTCCTGATTTTGCTAATTACCGACAACAAGCCTTCACGATGCGATCTTTCCTCGTGGTTCTGACTACAATGGTTATTTTAGCCACTTGCGCTACTGCTGAAAATGAAGCTGTTAAAAACATATTGGGCACAAATTTCGGAGGCCCTCATGGCACAAATTTTTCAGACCAGCAGTTTGCTCAAGCTGGACAAACGGTGCGCTTCATCTCCCTCCGAGGAAAGGAACGCGTCGACGGTGTCAATATCACTGTATCATCTGGAGGAATGGGCCATACATTTACATTTATCCACGGCGGACCTGGAGGCGAAGAACAATCATTAACTCTTGGTGACCATGAGTACGTCAATCAGGTTGTATGGTATACTGATAAGCACAAAGGCCACACGCGAGTGTTTTTCTTACAGTTCTACACTAACACTGGAAAATCTATAGCTGTCGGCACACCGTCGGGCACACCAGGCAGCGAAACAGCACCGAAAGGTTACCAAGTAGGTGGTTTCGTGGGAACTGACGGCGACGAAATTGACAGTCTTCAGGTGATTTGGACATGCAATTATATTACCACTGGTCCCCGCTGCATGGAGCCATGACTTTGTCCTTCTATGGACAACTTTTTGAGTTGAATAAATCCCAATTGATGTTGAGTTGTCGTGTTCATTCCCTCCAAATCTTATTGTATTGCTGCCAGGCGGTACTCCATTGTATGGTAATTGCTTCGACCATGCATGTGGCAGGAAATTGTTTCGAGATTGCAATAGTTTGTATACGCCACGTCATTATTGCTGTTTGTCACCACCCAACTGCATTGCTGATGTCATCTGACGTCTTTTTTGTCTTCCAGTCAGATTCAATAATTCCGTACGCAGCCGTTCTTGCAGATCATCAGGTACCAACTCTTCCTGCAATCTGTCATGGGGTTGTTGTTAATTTGCATAAAAAAAAGTATACTAGATAAAAAAAGTGTTCTAGGCGCAGCTTGTGACTTCCGATTGGAAGCATCACCGCAATTCCTTGCCGCAGGAAATGGGATTCTATACCAAATATCTCAAAGTACTACAGCGGGAATGATGCAAAACACACGTGCTTGTCATAAAAAAGACATGGGTAATATAAGAGAAAAGCCAGCACTGCTCGCCTGTAAGTATCACATTGGCTTTAACCAAATGAAATGGACGACGGACTAGCCAACATACTCGTCGCCTAATTTACGTGGATCTGAGCAAGAAGGAATAAACATTGAACGAGCAGAATAAAAGGCA
>MIQA02003410.1:0-20156 GCA_001887855.2 Sclerospora graminicola | reverse complement strand
CGTGATCTCCATCATTCCGTCAGTGTCTGGGACTGGGCTTAACGACAATACTTGGTTGATTTCTCCACGTCGTGAATATCCGTTGTCCGCCACCTTTTCCTCTTAACCGTGATCAACATTTTCCCACCCATCAACCGTCATATGTTGATGGGTGTTCTATCGTCACCAATCAACGGCCATGTGTGGTCCACTTCAGTCCCAATATTTTCCGATCGCTTTACCACAGCCGCCCCTGAGACAAACTGCAGCCGCACAACGACTGCAGTTCGACTCACTCACTTTTAAACTTCCTCTCTGGCGATCACCATGGCCGACGCGAGCCAATCTTCTCTTCCTTCTTCGTCTTCTTCGGCTGCCCGCCCGATCGCTTCTTCGCCTTCCGTTTCCAGCTCGGCTACTCCCGCGATCGCCCCGATCACGACTTCGGCGCCGATCACGACCAGCCTCATCCGTCCGACAACTGCTCTCGCTTCGTATCGACCGTCTTGGAATCCTCCCGCTCGACCTCCATCAGATCGCCCTCTCCGTTCCTTGGAGCAGCTCGCTCGCCTGATAGATGGATCGGGTCCATTCACGTTGGGGCCCGTGGAGGCTTGTCGGCTACGGTCGGAACTCCGAAGTGCAATTCCCGAGTTGGTTTCTCTGTATGATACCAACCGGGCACTTACCGCTGAGTTATCCGACCGTCGGATCGTGGCTGATTCCTTGGCACATGATTCCGCTGATCTGGCTGCCCAGCTATCGACTCTCCGGCTAGATCATGACCGGCTTGGCCAAGACTTGCGAGACATGACTGATCGCGTTCAGGGTTTGACGATGGAGCGTGATCAGTTGTCGGCTGACCTCGCTGCTCTGCGACTTTCCAAGCCTTCGGACACCGTCGCCTCTTTACAGTCGCTGATCGACTCGCTGACTATTACCATCCGCGATCAGGGTACGTTTATCTCATTCACTTCTTCTGTAATCCGTATTTGACTCTCCATGTTTATTTCCAGATGAACGTATTGAGGCGATGAAAGATTCGATGGTCGAGATGGTAGATCATCTACAACGCATCGATGATCACCGTCTCGACCGTGATCAGCTGCTGCACGACAAGATCCGCACTGCCGAGGATGTAGAGCGTCGGGAGGTCGAGGCTCGCTATTCGGATGAGCAGGTCCAGCTCTTGGCCAAACAACTTTCTGATTCTCGCATCGGCCGCACCGACATACAGAAGAGGTTGTGCGAGAGTCGGAAAGTGGCTGAAGATTGCCGGCGCGAGCTTAATCTTGCTCGGGTTAAACTTGAAACCCTAGAGCTCGATGATCGCGCCTGGCTTCAGCATAACGCCGACCTGAAAAACCTCGCGGTGCAGACTATGGATAGGTGGACCAAACCGGACACCGGTTCGGGGTCAGTTCGGACGGCCTTACAACGGCTTCCTGGGCTGATCAGCTCGTTTACTTCATCTGGAACACCGCCACAGTCTCCGGAGTCTGCCCCGCCTTCGCCCGCGTCCTCCGTCGCTTCTTTGCCTGTCCGTAGTGCTGATCAGCCCGTGATCAGCACTTCAAAAGCCTCTGCGTCAATTCAATCTCGTTCACCGGCGACTCCAAGATCAGCGCCTTCGGCCTCGAGTTCTGGGAAGCGTAAGCAGACCAGCTCGTCGAAGAAAAAGATGATTCCCGCCAAGCGATCACGTCTTGTGATTGACTCGGACGACGAATCGACTGATCTGGACGAGAGGACGTTGTCTGTTCTGGCCCGATCGCGCAGCACTGATCGCCGTACGCAAGCACCAAGTTATTCAGGCGTAAATTCGTTGGCCCAGGCCGTTACTTTGCTGGAGTCAGATGGCGACGATGACGATGATCTCGAGGAGGAACAACCGGCTCAAGCTGATCCTGACATTCCTCCAGCGGCCACTGGGGCAGCGATCGCCCCGCCGCTCAATTTCACGGGCGTTTTCATCCCGGCGGATCGATCGTCGGTCGGAGAAAACGACTACAGTTACAATCCGAACCAAAGGTTCATGGATCTGTATGTCGTCATGGAGGGCAAGCCGACTTCTGCCCATATGGCAACACGGAAACCATGGAGTGCTGATCAGGTCTGGGATCTGACGCCTCGGGTTCTTGAAGTGCGGCAGAAACTCGTCCCTCGCTTGTGGTCCCGCCCGCCAGGCTGGATCTTTCCGACCAGATCGCCGGCACCCAAAGACAAGCAGTGGCAACCAAGGGTGCTGACCAGAGGTGCTATTGAACTTCTGATCGATTCAGCACCCTGGGATGTCCTCCTGACACCCATGCCCGGGCTGGCGTTTCCTGATCACCCTTGGTTTGTCGAGCTGCAGGGACGCTTGGCTTTGTATTACCAGGAGCACGTGCAAGCAATATGGGAGGCGACTCACCATTTCCCGATCACGACGGCGATGCGCAAGGACGCGTGGATCGAGCATTACCATCATGCTCGCAAGCGTCGACGCACCAAAGCCGGGGCTGCTTGGGCCACGATCTGCGATTATATCGTCGACGGAATCCTGCACGGCGAGTGTGATCTGGACGTTTTCCTGTTCCCTGGCGTCCTGCATTTACCTGTTCGTCGAGCGGGATCGCGAGGACTCAAGGCTGACGGCGGGGACTGGTATCCCGGTTATGGGTATATAACTCCGGTCGCCATATTGCGTGATTGCTTGCTCTGGACCGATCAGCAGAAACCTTGGCGAAACCAGTTTCGATCAAGTCCCATGGATCATCCAGGGTACACGGTTTCTCGCCTGCGCACTAAATATGGCCTGTGATCGTCGTGATAACCAACTTCTATTTCGTTTTCCATAATCACTAGAATATCACGACGTTTCTTGATGATTTTCGCATTCCACCTTCGTATATCTTGTTCATGTCTCATTATCGCTTCTATCTTGTATGCCGATCGCTCTCATGCGTACAGGTATAATTCTTGAGTAATATATGTATGTATATGCATCCGTTTATTTCAAACCAGTCCAACCGCCCTGATCTCCACTTGCCCGATCATCATATTTGGCTGATCAGTCACAATGTGTCAACCCAGGCTATTGAGATTCCTGGTTACCCTCTTCGTGGGTTTGCATCACTTCAAATCGATTCCGTCTCACCCGATCACGTTCAAATTCTCTTAATAAAGCTCCACAGTTCAGATCACGCTCATCTATCCACTCGGGATCGTCATAACCCTTCCAACGAACCAAGTATTCACGGTGGGTTCGGCCAAATCGGGTCTTCTTGCCTGATCGGGTATCCAAAACCTTCTCCACCTCGAATTCGTTCGGGTCCAACGCTCTTTCCCAACTATCTTCGGGTAAGAGAGCTTCGTCAAAATCAAACCTTGGCTGATCATCGCATGACAGCCTGGTTTTAGGCCGATCAGGGTATTCTCGGACCAGTTTCAACTTCGACAAGTGGACAATCGGGAAAATTCCATAATCGGTACCTGCAGTAATCAGCCGAGCGGCATGATCACCGATTAGTTCGGCTATACGGAACGGTCCATGCCACAGATGCGCTAACTTCTTGGCATATCCTTCTTTCACGCGATCCAAGTAAAGCCAAACTCTTGATCCTGGCTCGATATTATGCGAATCGGCCTGATCATTGTTCCGATCAGCTCTTTCTTGGATGGCCCTTCGCAATCGTTCGTTGACTTGTTCCCGCGCATGTTGGTAGTGACGTTGGAGTCCCATACGCCATCGACGAGCTTCGCGATCTCGACCTCGTGTGCATCCAACAGGGATCACCGACTCGATGGTAGATCGGGGGTCCCAACCATATGCCAGGTAGAATGGAGTATCTCCCCTGATCCGATCGAAAGAGGAATTCAACGCAAACACCAGTCTCTCCGCATATTCATCCCAATCTTGTTGCGCAGAGTCCGCGACATACATCTTGATAGCTCTAGTTAAAGTCTGTACCATCCGTTCGGCTTTACCATTCGCCTGTGGACGATACGCCATGGTCGCGCTCTGTTTCTGGCCAAGCATCTGATTAAAAGATCGGAACACTTCGGCCATAAAACCTGGTTCACGATCATGCCTGATCACTTCACTGGCTCCAAACCGTCGAAAAACACATTCTTCGTAACTGCAAGCGACTTGTTGGGCCGTTCGTGTAGATCCCGCTTTCGCGATCACCAATCCCGTGAACAGATCAGTCCAGATCAGCAACTCTGTATTGCCCTTGAACGATTTTGGCAGGGACGGTATGTGATCCATCGCTATCACTTGGAAAGGGTAGGTCGCCTGGATATTTCCAGGTGATCTTCCCCGGATGTTTGGCATACCTTTTCCAGTTTCGCAATCCGTACATGTCCCAACAAACTTTTGTATACTTCGATATAATCCTCTCCAATGGAAATGTTTACGGATCCTGTGATACGTTCGACCTACGCCCTGGTGGCCACCCTCCAAACTAACATGATAATGGTGTAAGATATCAGCTTGTAAAGTCTCCGGGATCACGAGTCTTGCCGATCGGTCCAAATCTGCATCGGCCTGATCAGCTTGGACATAGTAAAACAATAGATCATTTTCGTCGATCTCGTAGTTAGACGCGATCTTGGCACAATCTTTTGCTTCACTCTGGCTCAACTTCTCCAGATCACCCTTTAGAAACGCCTTCAAATCAACGATCCATTTTTTCTCGTCATGAGCCTTGAGAATTCTTTCGATCCGCATCTCTTGTACTATTTCCTCTGTCAGGCTTTCTCGAGAGGGTGATCTGTTGGGTGGTGATCTGGTTCGTGATCTCGTCGTAATCAAGATCTGGGCTGCTTCCTTTTCATCTTCCACACGGATCAGCTCAGGCAGCCTATTGATCTCCACCAGTTCTTCCAGCAACGCTTGATCAGTGACTATCGATCCGGCCTGATCACGCATAGCCATAGTGGCTAAGTGATCTGCACTCCGATTCCAATCACGTTTCACATGCAAAAGATCATGTCTTGGCCACCCACGTAAAGCTTTCATAACGCGATCATTCAGTAGTTTCAAACGCGGCGCTTTACAGTCGATCTCTCCAGTGATCTGCCGAATCACCAGGTTTGAATCTCCGCATATGATTACTCTTCCGATCTTTTGCTCTTGCAAGAGATCCAAACCTAGCAGCAGACCACGATATTCAGCCTCATTGACCGTGATACCTGGAGTATAATCTGAACCGGCCGATATAACAGTCCATTCAGGCAGTTTCCATAACAACGCGCTATACGCCCCTACGCCTTTCTTCACACTCGCTGATCCGTCGAAACTTACAACGATCAGATCTTCCTCCGAGCCGACGATCGGTGGGGGTATAATGATCGATTCACGTGGTTGCTTTCGGGGAGCCACCTCGATCAGGGCTTCATCGACTTCTGATCGGGGCGTGATGCTGGCGGCTAGTGTTCCAAGAATCTCTTCTTCGCCCTTGGTGCACTTAATGATCTCCAAAGTCCACTGAGATAACACCGCTGCCCATCGCCCCAGTCTTCCATCTAAACCACTCGCGGATAGTAACCACGCCAAACTAGATCGCTTTGATAATACCTTAATTGATCTAGCTACCAGCATAGAGTAGCAAACATCCAACACACGTAATAATGCTAGCACTTCCTTATCCACAATACCATAGTTAACTTCATTCGGTTTTAATGTTCGGCTTGTGAACGTCACCGGGCAATAAACTCCATCGTGATCTTGGACCAGTGCGGCCGATATTGCCCATTTACTGGCATATAGGATCACCACGGGGATCTTCTCCGGATCGAAGTGTTTCAGTATTGGCGTCGAGATCATCTTCGCCTTTAACATACTGAAGGCTACCATAGCTCGATTCATGTGGTCTTCTGACCCTGGCATAGTTCGGTCAGTTGGTGATCCAGTCTCGAGATCCGTTTCAATAGCTTCAACTTCGTGATCAGTCTCAATTGGTGATCCTCCCACCCGATCACGTTCTCGTAGCCCATGATAATCAACTTCCTTCAGTTCATAAAGTATAGCGGCGTAGATCGAGAAGTCCTCGATAAATCTGCTATAATAATTCAATGATCCGAGGAAAGATTGCATGGCCTTCAACGATCGGGGGAAAGGTACGTTGCTGAGAGCGGCTAGATCTTTCGGATTTGCTTCCAAGCCTTCGATCGATACGTTATGGCCGAGGTAAGCGACCTTGGGTTGACCCCAGAAACTCTTGACCACACTGATCGACAAATTCCAGCGCTCGCAGGTATCTAGGAGTCGTTCGACCTTATCGCACAGCATATCCCAGGATGTTGCCGTGACCAAGATATCATCTATGTATGATCGCCTTCCCAATACTGATCGGCCCTGATCTTGGTCTGGCTCACCTTACGTAAACACATCATGTAAATCAGTGGCCTCCCGATCAGCACTGATCTGGAAATACCCGTAGAGGGCATTGTCGATCAGCCTCTGGTAGATCTGTGGGGCATTCTTTAATCCAAACGGCATCCGATTCCATTCAAAAAGCCCAAACGGTGTAACGAAAGCCGAGATCTCTCGAGCGCGATCAGTCATCGAAACCACCCAGAAACCACTAGCCATATCCAGCGAGCAAAACCATAAAACTTTATCCAGATCTTCTAATAAATCATTGATCAGGGGCATCGGATAGACCATCAACTTCGTGAGGCGATTCACCATTCTATAGTCGATACACAATCGAATATCAACCCCATTCTTCTTAATCACAATCACAATCGGTGATGCCCACTGCGATGTTGATGGTCGGATGATCTTTGTACTTAGCAAACCCTTGATCAAATCGGATAACTTTTCCCGGTATTGAGGTGCAACTTTACGACAACGCTGAGTGATCGGCCTCGCATTTCCCACGTCTATATCACAAACAGCTCCGAATGCGGCTGGGGGTAGGGCGTTACCTTTCCCCATCAGTAAGTGACGCCTCTTCCAGATGATCTTCTTTAGCTGATCGATCTGTTCGGGAGTGTTCACTTCGGGATCACCGACCTGTAGATCTTCCATGGTGACTTCTGGCATATTGGGCGATACTTCCGGTAAAACGGCCATCTGCTTCTCGATACCTTCAATGTACTGATCGCCACCTTCGGGTATACACACTTGCTCGTCCACCTGATCTGCCTTTTTCTGATCGGCGTCATCTTGAGTCGCTCCTTTTACGTCACTCGACTGATGGTTTACTTCGGGTTCACCTTCCTCCGTAATGACTTCGGCTGATTCATCCTTCTTTTCTTTCTCATGATCGTTCGTGAACTCCTCACTGTCATTTCCGCTATCTGGATCCGTTGTTTTCGGTGAGCCGGGCCTAATTATACTCAATATCTGTGGACCTTCTTTGACCCGGCCTTCCCCTGTCGCTTCGATCGGTGGCCTCCTGATCAGCAGCTTGGTCGGCGTAGAATACTCCGGCTTTTTGACCATAGGTGAGGTATCTTCATCCGCTAAATCTTCGTCACTGATCATGTCCGTGGTGGCTTGATAAGCCAGATTCTGCCATTCAATGTATCTTCGTGATCCCACTGAAACATACCCGATCTGTCGGGGTACTTTCCCTTCAGGTAACCACATCCCTAAGATCATGTCTTCATGGATGATCAGCGGCTGATCGGATATATTTGTGACCCTGATATAGCTTGATCGGCCGATACCTTTAACGAACGTTGGTACCCATCGTTCACCACGGGTCAGCCACAATTTCTGTTGCCGATCACTTGACCGAATCATGACATCGACTGATCGGGACACCCCAATGTTCTCGTACTGACCCATTTTTAACATCCGTACATAAGTACCATACAAAGGTCGTCGGCCAGATAGCTGAATCTGCACTTCATCCGGCAGAGTCAGGGTTCCATGAGACAGGTCAAGTCGTATACCGGCTGGTACCATAAAATCCATCCCCAATATCGCGTCTTGACCGGCTAACCGGCCAATCCAAGCATTAAAATAGTAGACCAGGGATCCTGCCAGGGTGATCTTCACACGTGATCGTCCTTCCGTCATATATGAACTCTCGTCGATCCCAACACATTCTTGCCTCTGGGTACTGTCTATACGACATCCCACCTTACGAGCAAAGGCGGAGTCGATGATCGAGACTTCCGCCCCAGAGTCAAATAAAATAGTGGTTTTTTCATTGTTGATCTTTCCATTAGCTTTAGCCTGTTTAAACCACTTGTCGGGAGAGTGATACTTCCAGTATCCTCGGGATTCACCGGGCAGTAGGTCCAACTCCATGATCACGTCCGATCGGGATTATTCATCCACTCTGAGACTGTAGATCGGACACCGATCGATGCAATTTGAATTAGAACATGTATTGTCGGTTATCTTCTTTTTCTCAAACTTATCTCCGCTACCGACATATGCATAAATGCAGAACATAGATCGCTCGGCTCGAACCAGATTCCAACCTGGCGAGCGATCTAGTTTAACATCTTCTTAACATCTGGTGGGAGCATACCAGCATGTTTAGTCGCACATACCACTTGCGCATCAGATTAAAGAATTCTTCGATAGGGCAGGCGCCGGCGTCATGGAGCTTCCCACAGGTCTTGCACACGAAAAAACAGTGATCAGAAGGGTGACCTTTACGATCACATTTTCCACACGTAATTCTTTTCCAACAATCACGATCTCCATGTTTGGTCGACCCACAATGCATACATTTCTTACGAGATCGGTCCTGATCAGGTTGAATACCACCAGGTTTCCGTCCGTCCATGCCATTAGTCGATGATCTCGGGCGATACATTGGTTCCGTCGTAAAGATATGACGGTACTGTTCCTCGTCCGAGCTCAGACTCGACTGGCCACTTTCTTCTTCAGAATCCGAACTGTCTGATTCCTTCGCGATCATTCGAATCGCTCTGGCTGGTCGGGCTGCCGGTATCTTGCCCTGATCAGGGTGTGGCTTGGACCGGTACCGGTTCGATCCTACCTCGACCTTGGGCTGTCGACTCTTGGCCCGCTGCAGCGTCCTCAGAGTCAGTTTCAGTTGTTCTGAGTCCTTTATACGGAGCAGGGTTAGCTGATCAGCCAGATCGCGATTATCCAGAGTGCCAATGAAGTGTTCGACATGTTCGCGGGCTATGTCCGGGTTTCGTGGGTCCTTGAT
The DNA here is from genome assembly GCA_001887855.2 of Sclerospora graminicola. Taxonomy (NCBI): domain Eukaryota; phylum Oomycota; class Peronosporomycetes; order Peronosporales; family Peronosporaceae; genus Sclerospora; species Sclerospora graminicola. The sequence goes on along the minus strand of MIQA02003410.1, from coordinate 11,043 downwards.
CGGCATTTTCGCGCGTAGACCAGCAACATTCAACCGATGTAAGTACTCGATCGGCGTCTCGTCGGATCTTTTCTTCATGTGGTAGTACTGTCTAGCGACAGACACCCCGAGTTGCAATATTGTTTTTCAAACTCTTCACACAAACGAGGCCACTTCAGACGCACTTCTCGACTCAGCTGTTTAAGCCAGTTCTTGGCCGGACCTTTCATTAGATCAGCGAAGATCAGGCATCTTTCAGCTTCCGGTGTCTTGTCCCTCAGAAAAGCTGACTTAGTTCGGCTTAACCAAGCCCTGGCCTGATCGTCATCCATATCTTTGCCGGTGAAATCTTTCAATTCCGAGATCGCAGACATTTGTACTCGGGTGATCGTTCCTGATTTACTGTCAAATGCCTGCGCGGAGGCCATATTCGCTCTACGAGGCATCTCAATGTCCAGATCATCTGGATCGAAGTGTTGACTGATCTCGCCTTCTGACTCCATGTCCACATCACTCCGTGGAGGTGATCGGTGAAATCGATCTTGGTGATCGGCCTGGCATATCGAACGAACAATTCCGGCTGATCGGACTGATTCCATCTCCACGTCCACGGGTCTCTTGACCGGTTTCTCAGCGGACTGATTCATGTTCGGTGCTGATCGCCATGGTTGTCTTTGTCCAGGTGTGTACTGAGGCAATCCATATTGTTCACCCGCAAATCGGTTCATCATTGTCGCGAACATGGCTTTTAGTTGCTCTGGGACCTCCGGCATGTTGGTATGACCGTTGTTGGAGGTCGGATTGGCCTGTGGCACTTCCTGAGCATCTTCGAAACTATCGTCCGATCCGACTCTGCCAGGTTCCGGCTTTCTCTTCCTGTTCTGCGACTCGATCTTGGGGTCGATCTGCTTGATCCCTTTCGGGCCCAACGTCATACGTGTGATCCCAACCGAGGAGTCGGTGGATGCCGCTCCAGATTGTGATGACGATTGATATATCGACTCAATATCCATAGGATACTCAACCAACTGTGATCGGTGCGAAGGATCCGCGATCGGCGACTGAACCACTGGGTTCGCCCCTAGTAACGAGGCAAGATGATCATACAGGGTGATCATAGATTCTCTGATCGTCTCTTGATCCAGATCGAATAGCATATTCGCGTCGAAGGCACCAGTAGTGAAGCCAACCTCGTCGATCTGCGCCAAGAGGTTCCTGATAAGATCAAGTTGACTCCCTGTGATCACCGGCCGGGTCGCTCGACCTTCAAGCTTCCCGATGATCTTAGGCTTAATGATCTTCATCACTCGGTTGGTAACCAGGAACTTGTGAAACTCTCGAAGATAGAACAGTCGTTCCACATCTTGGACAGTGGTCTTCTCGGCTGGTTCGATCTTCTCTTCGTCTTCCTCGAAGATCTTCGGTTTAGGTTTCACATATTTTTTAGGTGGATCGCAATGATCCGCCCCCATGTTTTTTCTGTCTTTTTCCATTTTCTTCTTATGCATAGGATCAAGGTTAACACCTCGATCCTTTCCTGGGTTATAGTCAACTTTACTATAACCCAGATCGGCCCCGATCGGGGCCATGTGGGGAGTTATTTCATCTTTAATCTCGACCTGGCACTCCACCAAACCAGGTCGATCATCGCTTCCTTTAGAAATGGACAGCATCGGAGGCGATACGCCTTCCTCCAATACACCCGAAAAAGTTTCCTCCACTTTGATTTTCACATCTTTTTCATCATCAAAGGAATCACTGTGATATCCTGAGTCACCAAGTGATCCGGGCACGCGCACCATTGTGGTGGAGCCGATTTCCAAATCCATGACCGAAGTCTTGGGCGGAATCCGGATACCCACTGGCCCGGACGACCAACTATCGGAGGGGGTACTCCGTCGATCCTGATCAGCATCGGAATCAGATGAATCACCATTGTGGTGACTGATCTGATCCTCCCGGTCATCTGGCCGGTCTTCATGCTCGTCAGGATCTATGTTTAACTTCATCTCACCTTGTGTACCCGTTGATCGGGGGTGGTTACACTCACTTAGGTGGACTCGGTGACGAAAACGATGATCTTGATCAGGTCGGAGGGGATGACCTTCTCGAGACAGGGGGTGTCCTCGGGTGGGAATCTTCACCGGAGAACGGGTTGGGGTCGATACTTAATCAGTATCTAGGCACTGATCAGGAAAGTTCGTCTGATCAGGCCAGCCAATGAGAGAGAGATATAACGAAACCAAGAAAACGCGATCAATCCACGATCTTCCACAGTAATCCACAAACGTTATCTCCACAAAACCTTTACCAATATTATTAACGTGTTCCAAACACGTGCGCGTTGAGGGTGAGGTTCGATCACCTAAAACAAACCCGTCGGGGGTCTTCCGGTAAGCCAAAATGCGTCGAAGCGCGTCTTAACCGGGAATTAGTTGAGCAAGAGGGGACTAATCAACCCTGTGCTCCCAATGACCGCACACGTGGCGGAGCGACTCTTTGCTTTAGGGGGAAAATCTAAACCTGTTATTATATATGCAATGTCCTATACCTGTGTACCATACATCAACTCATGCCTGACCTTTACTTCGAACCTATTTACTTCGTCGCACGGTTGCGTAACACCCTCTTGCCCATCCTGGCTGCACCTTCAAGCTGATCTGTACCGCTTCTGCCCTGATCACGACCCGACTCTTCAAAAGATCTTCAACCCATCCTGATCTTCAACAAACGACCTTGAAACCACTTGAGACCTGCTCTTCAGCACTTGTCCACTTCATATACAGTCCGACCAAACCGAGAACTTACTTGCCCTTGCATCTGAACGCTGATCAGAGGCTGATCAGCCCTGATCACGATCGCCATAGTGATCAACCGAGTGATCAGGTGGTGATCAGGCTGATCAGCCCTTGATCACCTCGGGAACGCTCTGGGTCATCATCATCACGACTCAATTCATCTTCTAAGCCACACTTCCGATCTTTATACCCCATCAGGACAACCATATAACACCGATCTCGGCTGATCAGGCCTGATCAGGCCTGATCAGGCCTTGCCACGTCATCTTCGGACCAACCAAAGTTCTCATCACTCACACAACCTGTCACTCCACATGCCCGACTTCATTCCTCATCTAATCTTCATTGCTCGGGCATGAAAGACTGATCATGCCGTAACTTCGTGTCATGGTCAACTTCAACCACTATACCATTCAGAGATCGGCTGGTCACCTGCCCTTGATACGTCATGTCAACAGTCACTCTTTTCTTATTACATCCACGGGAACTCCACTTAGTGACTGTAGTAACGATCGTGATCGTGATCTCCATCATTCCGTCAGTGTCTGGGACTGGGCTTAACGACAATACTTGGCTGATTTCTCCACGTCGTGAATATCCGTTGTCCGCCACCTTTTCTTCTTAACCGTGATCAACCTTTTCCCACCCATCAACCGTCATATGTTGATGGGTGTTCTATCGTCACCAATCAACGGCCATGTGTGGTCCACTTCAGTCCCAATATTTTCCGATCGCTTTACCACAGTAACGCCTTGAGCGACGACATGTGCCACTCGATGAAGACATATCGTTCTCATCGAGACGAGATTCGCGACATTCTGAACGCGCATCTCGTGATGCAGCAGAAGAATAATCTTCTGCTGGTCGAGATTGATCGACTAAAGTCGGAGATCGAGAAACGCCGGGCTTCCCACAATCGGTTGGAAACCGGTTACAAGTCTCTCTTGGGAGACTTGAAGAAGCACGGCATTCGCCGTGGCGATGCGTCTCGATCGAAGACGTAGACGATCGATACGGTTTGATCCTCCCAGCGTAAAACGTTGGGTGTAGGCGCATAGCCGCGGGAATGTCTAATGTATAGGCATTCCCCTAACACTTTGGACCTTGAAGGGTCCAATGAACTTAGGGAGCAACTTCCGTGTAGGGAAGTTGCTAATTGCATGTGTAGGCAGATTAGTTTTAGATAATATAACTAATATACCTTTTTGAAAGGAATTTGTGTTTTTCCTGGTTATGCCAGTAGAAATCGCGTGCGAGAGAAGCATATGTCTTCTCGCGATCTTGATGCCCCGAAATCGGTGCATCATGGTAGTCAAACAAAATTTGATGTTTGAGGTCATCATCGTTTGGAACGACGACGCGGCTAACATCATCTTGGTCTGTGCTATAAAGCAACAGACCATCGTGCAATTGATAACGATGCACGCAGCGCGAAGGAACTCTGGAAGTTCCTTGCGCTTCCGATCAGATTGATCACTTAGGTAATCAATCAGCAGGCGAGTTTCCTCGTCTGTTTTGTACGCTTGACGTACTTGTCGTACAAGTGACGACGACAGAGCAGTGCAACGTATTGCGTTTGCACTGGTTGCCTCGATTACGGACGGTTTCGTCTCGTAATCGGGGCGTCGTGATAGCGCATCCGCTATCACGTTCAACTTTCCCGGTTTGTATTCAACCGTGAAGTTGTATTCAGCAAAGAATGATAGCCAACGTGCCATTCTTTGGGAGATGTGTGGTGAATTCACGGCCGTGCGTAACGACGCATGGTCCGTGTAAACCACAAACGGTCTATCTCCTAAGAGATAGATCCGAAACTTTGCCAGTGCGTATTTCATGGCAAGGAGTTCCTTGTCATGCACTGGATAGTTGCGCTCGGCTGGGCGCAAATGACGCGACTGATAATAAATCACGCGATCACGATCATCGTGATCGCGCTGCATCAGGGCGCAGCCGATGGCGAAATCGCTCGCGTCGCAAACGACGTGGAACGGTCGCTCGTTATCGGCGATTGCCAAGACGGGAGCCTCAGTCAAGCTACGCTTGACTGCATCAAATGCATCTTGGCACTGGGTATCCCAGTGCCATTCGACATCTTTCTTTAATAATTGGGAAAGAGGTCGGATCAGACCGGCATAATTACACGAATATTTGTGCAAATAAGTCGCCAGTCCAAGGAACTTTCGAAGTTCCTTAACGTTGTTTGGCGTAGGCCATTCAACGATCACCCTGATCTTTTCCGGATCGGGGCGCACTCCGTTCTTGCCTACAAAGCAGCCAAGAACGGGTATCTCAGGTGCACCAAAGGTGCACTTCTTCAAATTTGCATAGAACTTGTGCTTGCGCATAAGCTCTAGTACCTGACGTAGATGTTCTTTATGAACATCTACATCAGTCTTACCATTTTCAGCCTTACTGTGGATGAACACGTCGTCAAAATAGCTCGGTGCGAATTCTCGCACCGGGCGCAATAGATGCGTGACGCATCTATTGAAAGTGGCAGGGGCATTTCGAAGCCCCTGCGGCATTACAAGCCACTCCCAAAGCATACCGCTTGGGGTGCTTACAGCCGTGAGAGGGATATCCTTCTCACGCATGAGGATTTGGTAGAAACCATCCCTCAAATCGAGAGCACTGAAAACGGTGCTCCCGCTCATGCCATCAATGATGACATCTTTCCGCGGTATCGGCGTCTGTGCCGGTACCGTGGCTGCGTTCAGCTTATTAAAAGCATGAACGATTCTCCACCCACCAGTGGATTTCTTAACGCAAAAGGTGGGACTGGAGTGCCGTGAGGTAGACTCCCGCACATGTGCCGCCTTGCGACGAGTTTCAAAGAACTCGTCGATTGCTTTGACTTGGTCACGCGGCAATGGCCATTGCCGCGTGACACAGTACTTCGTGCCAGGCACGACATTGATCTCGTGCCAATTCCCTTATCTTTAAGGAGCTCACAAGGTACTTCTTCTGGGAATACGTCAGCGTATTCCCAAAGTACCTCGTAGTACGGGGAAGTCGCCTTAAGCGACTCCCAGCTCTGCGCTTCAAAGCGCTGAACTTTGGTTTGCTCGTTGGAAACGAGTTCGTTCCCGATGCCTTCTAATTGCAAAGTGGATATTCGCTCGCGAATATCCACAACCTCATCAGATGCGACAATGACGCAGATCTGTTCGATCTGATCATTTCGCAAGTTCTTTACGAACTTCTTCCAGCTCAAGGCTGGAAGGGCCATTACCTCTGAACTTAAGTTCGGAGGGTTGTCAAGCGTGAGAGACTGGGTAGCTAATCCCGTCTCTGTCTGCGTCAGGACGTTGATCGTCTCGACGGACACAGCTGCGAGATCAGACGCACTCGTCCGATCTGTTGCACGGTGATCATCACTCGTGCACAAGGCCTTCTCTTCATGGTGACCACTGTCTACCATGGTGCTCATGCACTCACGACTGCTCTCAGTCGTGAGTTCTTTATTTTCGACACGGAAGTCATTTGCTTCCGTGACGGTTTCATTGTTTTCACGGTGGGTGTTTCCCACCATGTGAACATTCTCTATACCACGACCGTCATCGGTCGTGGTAACGTCAACACGGGAGTGCTCTGCACCCGTGTTGCACACGTTACCGACACGCAACGACTCTTCCGTGTGCAAGTCCCTCTGGACTTTGATCAGCGGTTGTACCATCCGCTGACCTAGTCGGATCAGATCTGGTGGTGCCATCGCTACTGTGGTGAAGCGACTTATAAAATAATGTAAGGTACTTTCCAAAGGGCGCATCCTGATTGGTGGAAATGAGGGCCAAGGGTGTAGGCGCCGGATAGTCGCCGCCGATGAAGTCTACAAGCGGCCAGGTGGCGCCAGGCTGGAAACCAAGTCGGCGGACCTGACAAGGGGCGAAAATAGTCGGATAAGCGGGCTGAGCAGACGGAAGGACTATGGAGGTTTGACGGCCGAGGCGCGGATAGCGGACGGCCAAGATGGCGGACTGTTCGTAAGGATGGAGAGAAGGGAGCCTTTTGAGAGAAGAGTATTGTTCTAGTGGAAAGAGTATGCACCGGGATCGTAGGAGAGGCTGCCAAGGGATTGCTAGCGTCAGCGGCCGAGAGGCGCGGATGGGTGGCTATCCGGCCGAGCCGGCCGGGTACAATGTACCATTCGGACTGGTACCATATGGGTTCGGTGTACCGGCCGGGCTGGTACACAAAGTCGGAGTTAGCCGGGTTGCGTTGGGTAGGGTACATGACTGGTCAGACGTGTTATTGAGGTAGGTTACACAAAGGGAGTATTGGACATAGGATAAATCAGTATACGTTTCGCTTTCTTAGACACAAGTCGCTTTTATTGGTTCACGGCAGAGGGCTAACAAGGTCCCCTCTTGCTGTTATTGGTTTGCCCGGGGAAGGTTAAGTTAACCCACCGGAAGTCCCCTGACTGGGAGTCGCGGCGACTTCGTATACTCACCTCAAGTCGCCCGTGTTTTGAACACGGTATCAAGTATTGGGAAGTGGTGACATTTTGGCCTTCTGTGGAAGAGTGTGGAGTTGTATCTGCCTCATATACACATTTGGATTCGCCCTTCATTGTTATTGGTTTAGCTGGCCGATCGATTATTCTCGGTCCAGCCGGTACTATACAAACCTCAAGTGTCCTATTGGTTTAGCTGGCCGATCGACTATTCTCGGCCCAGCCGGCACTATACAAAGTTCAAGTATATTGCCAGACGAGCTCCCCGGTGACGATTTCCGCCCAGGAGCTACCCCTAGTCCTACACCTCATCTCCCCATTGGACGGATTTACACTTTTCGCCCTAGGGTCCATCAAGAGAGCTAACCACCCAGTACTGACGGGTACACAAGGTGAGCTTTTAACATGCAACATTCGAGCAGTCGCGATCAAGCGGATGGAAGCGACCGATCCAGCCGGCCTCAAGCCGGATTGGATCATGACTCGGATGGACGGAGTACCCCCTCCGGTAGTCAGTCGTCTGGGACCCCCGTGGGTGTTCGCGTCTCAGGAAGATTTTCTGAGAGCGACTACACCACAATGGTGCGCGGGCCCGGATCTCTTGGTGACCCTGGATATCACCGCGAGTCCCTAGCGGGCGAAAGACCTAAACCTGTCAAATTTGTTGACGATGTTGTGTCGGGTGCATTGGGGGAAGGCATATCGCTCCCAATGCTGCTGAAGATGGAAGGATGCGATGGTCGCCTCGGATTGGGGGAGTTCGAGGTTGACATTAAAGAAGAAGTTACTCCCCTAGAGGCTCCGCCGGGGGTGGATTACGGTACTACTTACAGTGCCGGCCGCTACACGGATGGAGCCGGATCGGACTATGGTGCAAGTCGCCATAGTCCGAGGAAGGATCATGGTTCCGAGCATGATCCTAACGAACGAATGCATATTTTGGATATAAAAGAAAAGATAAAGGAAGAAAAAGCGGAAGTCGGATACGACCGGAGTGGGAAGCCGGCCGGATCGGGACCAAGTCGCAATCTGGCCCCCCTACCCCTAAAGAAACCGGATTGGCAGGAATTGGATTATCCGACCTACAAAGACAAACCGCGATTCGAAGAGGAAGAAGAGAAGCAGGACGGCCTATCGACGGATATCGACTTGGAGCGTGCTTTCCATCTTCACGAGTTGGGGCAATTCTTGCGGACGGATAAGGTACTAAAAATAACACGGCCGAAGATCATAGGCGGATTAAAAGGTCCGTCTCTCCCCCAACTCTCTCAGACGGCCACGTGTCCCTCATTAGAGGACTATTCGACCAACTCAAACAAGCCGGCATCAACGCCGGCGTGTTTGATCCGAACGAGTTGTTTGATCTGAAGATGGACAAGTTGAAGGAGGCGTCCAGCGCCCTGCACGACCACTTGGTACCGCTAGTGGGTTGCTCGCCGCCGTCGAAAAAGATGACAGCTACGACTGGAGTGGCGCCGTCCACGCCGCCGGCGACAAGCAAACCAGCCGGTATACACTCAGGCTCTTCGCAGTACGAGTCTGCCCCTTCGGAGGCGGACTCATCTGATTCATCGGTGGGTATCACCCGCATGACGCTCGGCCCAAGGGGAGCAGCGCGTGTGGCGACAGCCATGAGACTTGGAGGACGTGAGGATCCGGGTACGCCCGAGCGGAAGAACGCCGGCCAGTACAGCGTACAGGCCTGGCGGACAGCGACGGCGGATCCAGACCCGAAGGAGGAAGACGAAGACGCGGATGGACGGGTTAAGAAGGAATGCCAATCTGGCAGCCCGGCTGCTCCTCAAGCCGCCCCTCAAGTCGCCCCTCAAGCCGCCCCTCAAGTCGCTCCTCAAGTCGCTCCTCAGGTGCCGGATCACCTGCAAAACATGTTTTCGGCGATGATGGAGCGATACTTGGAAGAGCAACGTCGGCTGAGCGCCAGCCGCGGCAGGCCGAAGTCACCGGACCAGCCTGCTCGTCGTGGAACACAGGCCCCCGAACCAGTCCAGTACTATGCGAGGGAGCCGAGTGATGAAGACATGGAGTCGGTGCAGTCCAAGCAAAGTGAACCCCACGCCGCCCCGCCGAGCCGCCAGACAGGTCGCCGGACCGGACGTCGGCCAACGAACAGGAAGCTGTCTCTCAGCGACGTGGATATGGAATCCGTCAAGTCGGCCAAGTACCATTACGATCCGGATGACTTGGATCTGGGGATGGCCCGCCGAGCCCATATGGCCTCGTCCCAAGCGTTTGACGCGGATTCGGGAGCGATCACGAGGGTGCGAATGTCGGCCACGTCCGAGCTGAAAGACTTCACCGGACGCGACACGGACAAGGACCAGGCCCGAGGATGGTTGAGCAAGACGAAGTCGGCATTTCTCAGAGACCGGACGTCGGACTATGAGAAATGCCTGATCTTCGGGGATTTGATGAAAGGACCAGCGAAACACTGGATCCAACAGCTCAGCCGGGAAACCCGAGGAAATTGGAGGGGACTGGCCGGTGCGTTCGAGGAACAATACTGCGGAGCTGGAATGTCAGCGGCGCGACAATATTTCCACTCCAAGAAGCGACCGGATGAGACCCCCCTGGAGTATCTCCATCGTTTAAATGTCGCTGGCATGAGAGCGGATATTCCCGTTAAAGAAGATACCAGCCGGTCGGAAGCTGCCCGCGAACACGTGGAACTTTTCATCAGCACGTTGGACGATCGGGAGCTGGCAAACCAGCTGGCGTTACTGGGGGTGAAGAATACGACGGAACTGGAAGTGACGTTGCGCACGTACCTAAGGGCGAAGAAGCAAGGCCCCAAGGCAGCAGTAGGAACCGGCCGTTTCAAGTCCCGATTTAACGCGGATCAAGGAGGCCGGCCGCCATCTACCAGGACGGCCCGAGCCGTCCGCATGGTCGCCCGAGAGTCAGACGCGACCAGTTCGGAAGAGGAGTATCAGCGATCTGGGGGCGAGTCTGAGGAGGAACAGTATCGGTACCTTTTCTCGGCAGAAGCCAGTCAGCCGTCCAGGCTGCCAGCCGGTTCCCGTCAGTCGAAGTGTTTTCCGGCTCGAGCTGACCAGGATTACCCCAGGCGCAAGTGCACCCACTGTGGATCCATCAAGCATGACGACCGGAGCTGCTGGAAGCGGCTGACGTGCAAGAAGTGCGAGAGGAAGGGACACCCGGCGGAACACTGTCTGTTCACGTGTAAGGCTTGCGGGGAGGTGCATGAGGCGGGACTGTGCCCAATGAAAGAATTCTATAACCTGTTGAAGAAGTGGTACGTCCCGACCAAACATTCTGGAATGTTGCCGCCCGGAGCGGAAAAGATGTTAAACTAGATCGCTCGCCAGGTTGGAATCTGGTTCGAGCCGAGCGGTCTAGTGTTAGTATCTATGCATATGTCGGTAAAGAGGATAATCAAGAAGCAAAGCAAAGGATAACCGACAATACATGTAAGTTTGACGATTACGTCACCCGGTTCCCGGCCGGTACGGCTGACCCCTTCCTGGTGAGCAGTATACGGACGGATGAGTATTCCCGGTCTGAAGTGCGAATGGAACTGAACTTGTTACCTGGCGAGTCGCGAGGTTATTGGAAGTATCACTCGCCGGATAAATGGTTCAAGCAGGCCAAGGCGGATGGCAAAATCAATAACCAGAAAGCTACCATGCTGTTCGACTCTGGCGCAGAAGTGTCTATCGTAGACACCACCTTTGCTCGTAAGGTGGGGTGTGAGATAGACGAGACGAAGCGGCAGGAATGTATAGGCATCGGAGAGAGTTCGTACATGACCCAAGGAAGGACAAGAGTCAA